>JAOTRH010000022.1:6926589-6949891 GCA_034768845.1 Heliamphora exappendiculata | reverse complement strand
GAATACCTACAACACCCTCGGTAGGCGGCGAATCATTCTTAAGGAAACTGCGATTGTAGGACTCGGTTTGCAAATTCAATTTATGTTATTCATGTTATTTTATTATCTGTAATTTCAGATTATTATAAATTGTTAAAAGTTTAATAAAGATGTATTTTCTGGATCCCCAAACATATATTTTATTTCGGCATTGGATATTCTCCCAACAAGTTGAACTATAATCATTCTAAACTGTTAGTGGCATTTTAATTCTCAAAAAGTTGGTTTGTCTTTTTCAAAAAGACCAGATCACAGTAACTATTTAATCTCAAATTATAGCAATTTCAATTCTCTACCACCGAAGGCGGAAACCGACCCTCATCACTGTGGAGAGATTTTACCCGGAATTTTCTTGTACTGTAAAAATGTATTTATGTATCTATTTACTATTATTAAGGGACCCATAATTTGGCAGTTACAGGCATTTGAAGCTATGTCAGTTTATTTTTTCAAAATTATCCCAATTCAACTGCCACTTCTAACTTTTAAGGACAAAATTGTAATACCATTTCAAAACAATCTCACATGCACTTCTTATCTTTATTCAAGCATCACGTTCCACTCATATCTCTTTATTGTCAGTTTTTTTCTCTATAGAGTGATGAATCTTTTCTTTTGCTATTTTAGAGTTATTTGAAGAAAAAAGTTCAGTAATGTTATTCTCATTTGAAATTGATCGCTCCAGAACTCTTAAAATTCTATTTTTTTATACTTTGTTGATATAGATTTTAGTTTTTTTTTTGCATCAATTTTATTCGAGTTGTACCATGCATGTAAGATAATAAAAAAAAAATGCCATTTACGATAATCAAAAAAAAAAAAAAACTCCTCTTGCTCATCTTTCCAAATCCATGAACCAATTTGGTTCTACGGAACATTTTTCTCGATACAATCCAAAGCAATAGTTGTAGAACAAACAACAGATCGATTTCTATTTATAAATTTCATGCTTTGAAAAACAGTATATAAAAAGGAACGAAGCCCGCAAATATTTCAAAGTTTCAAAACTGTATTACTATTTTTCTCATGTAACGGTGCAAACCGTTACAAAACAGTGCACAAAAAATAAAAATACTTATGCATCAAACAGACATTTCAATATTCAATTAACATATACCATGGAGCAAAGTATAAAGAATTTAGATTCAGAAGGAACTAAAGTCCGCATGTGAAACATTTTTTCCTTCAATGCACAGCAATATCATCAAGTCGCCTATAAATTCGCTAGATCATTAGATTGTGCAACTACAGAATTTTCTATTGATCGAAGAATGTATAACAATTAGTTACTATTTAACGCATGGCAAAGGTTATAAGAAAATTAGGATTCCAACTTTTGTCACAGTAACGCTAGAACTTTAGAACCCCGAAATCATGAACAATAATTGCACAAAAAGTAAAAGATGAATATGTCTTAAGATTGTTGGAAAATTGTGTGCTTTTTGCGTATTAGCGATAAATAAAATAAAACTGTAAAATTGAACTTACAAATTGTATGATTTTAATAATAAAAGTAGATCAAAACTAGCATTTGACGCTATATCCTTAAGATAGATTCATCTCCACTATGGTACTTACAGTTTCACGAACGTCTATCTTTTAGAATACAACGATCTAAATTCCAGAAACGAAACACTATAATCGGTGAGCCTGTTGAACCGAACTATATTTTGTACTATCTTTTAACGAATTTCGATACTATACATACAATATATCATGTAAACTATTTGTCAAAAAAAAAAATCATATATATAGATGTACTCGTGACTATTCAGAATAGTTACGAAATAAAAAGGCGCACTTATTCACACTGAATAGGTGTCACCAAAGAACACTCATAGAATGGTAATTTTTCAATTATCACCTTCAATTAATTTATATTCACATAAAAAATGATGTAAAAAATTATTTTTTCAACAGTGCTTTCCTTCTAGCGCTAAAAATTATCACCAAAATAAATTTTTGCTGTTGATATCGACCGAAAAATACTATTCTGGCACAAACCAAAATCCAATCGACAAGGCACCATAATCACTTTCAATGCTTGATGTTCAAGGTATATTTTTTATCACCGCTTTGGCCAAATTTTTGCATCACCCTTTTCATGGTGTTAATCAAGTAATATGTATATTTCTTTTTGCCATATTATCAACATGGCTTGATTCATTTTGAAGCATGTTTTTAGCCATTGTTTTGGCTTATAATTTGATTCACATTATCATAGTGTTATCATTCACTACTTATATGTTTGTTCTTATAATTTTGTTTGTACCATTTTTTTATTCGAAGTTAGCATGAGATATACATGAATGGTCAATATTAATATATTATTTATTTTAAAATCTTTTCAGTGAAAAAAATTATTATTTGGTGTGACTAAATTTTTTAGTCAAATAAAAAGGTTCTCCTGTCGAGATCAATAGTAACAATTGTTGGGGTTCGATGCTGTACTTCAGGAGATTTTATTGGATATGAAAATTGCTGAATAAACAAAGAAATATAGGTAAAAAATAAAAATTAAAGTCTAATAAATTTTTTTATTAATCTTTATTATAAGAACAAAGATATAAAAATAAAATAACACCACTCATCTATGATTACTCGGCAAATGTGGAACACGCCTTCGAAAAGATCTTTGGAGACAATCTACATTACGCTATTCTTTGGATTTAAGTTGGACTACTCTTACTCCTAAATATAATCCATAATTAGATTGATGGAATGAAGATCAATAGAACTTTTACAATGACTACAAAACACATACTTATAGAATAAATTCCATAAATAACTACTTATAATCACTAATAATTTTTTATAACTACTATAAATTAACAAACAAAACTCTTAAAATGTGAAGTGTCTTTTGAATATAACTTTCATCAATTGTCATACGAGTCTTAGAGTGCCATTTGTCTTCCTTCAAATTTTTTATCAGGGCATTATGATTATTAAAATATTATCTTCAATCAAACTTTGGATCATTTGATATAAAATAACATTCTTACATTGAATTCCACATAACCATCTAGAGAAAATAAAATATGACAATAACAAGAGCTATATTTAGAAATTAGAAGGCTAAGGTCAATCCTTGCTCCGTTAAAAAGAAAAGATGTTACGAACAAGTGTTGGGGCATCTAAAATTTGAAAAGATTTGGTAGTGCGAATGCTATTTTTCATTCTACCTCTACAAAGGGCCAGGATGGATTTAAGAGTTCCATTTTGCGCAGTTCTAGGAACCAAAGTGCCTGAGCTTCGGTTTTGTGGAAGCAACTCTCACAAACACAAAAGTCCGTTTTCATTAACTCATCTAAACTCTATGCCTTAATTGAACTGAACTCCTAGCTCAACAGATAGTTAAACAATTCGATACATATATTCAAACTCAAATTGGAGGAAAAAAAAGTCAAAAACTCCAAGTGTGATAGAATTAAAATATTGGCCAAGTAAAGATAATGTCGTTATCAAAGCAGAATAAGACAACATTAGATAAGTCGATTGTCAAAAGAACTAAATTACTTAGAAGGATTGTTGAGATATGAAAATATTAGTCATTTTGTCAGGATTTCATACATACAATGGTTGATTGAATTTGATATACTATGACGAACACATTTGAATATGATTTGCTGTGATACTTTTTTATTTTTATTTTTTTATGCATAAGATGTGACACTATATATGATATTAATTGCAAAATAATTATTAGGCCCCAGATAGCATGTGATTCATGCACACAAGGTCCTACATAAGATGGTATTCAAATTTAGTCATTATAATATTATTATAAATAAAAACAACAGATAATTAGCTTCATACTCTAATTTTGTTAACAAATAGATTATAGAAATGTGTTTTAAAAAAATTGGGAGGGGTCAGGACCTCACCGGTCCCTATGTAGCTCCGCACCGGCTGTATTCTTCTCTCAGGTTTTAGTTGAGGGAAAATTACAGAGCTTGAAAAAATGTGAACATCCAAACATCCCCTTCTCACCAATAATCTCCGCAAGAACAAACTCCATCTTTGAAGTGATGAAATCGGTTTGCATCCCTAACAACTATTTTCCTATCAACTATCTTTGATATTAGCTTGGTTGCTGAATGACAGTTCACACAAGCCCGGATGTTTTTTGATATCCTCAGTGTAGTTCCAGGAGGAGTGCTGATAAGCCCATAAGCAATTGCTAACCTCTCACTGTGAACACAAAGAGTCTCCTCCCTATCTTCCTTATTCACATCATGCAAAACAGATCCCATGTCAGGGACAAACCCAACCTCCTTTAACCTACTTTCCAACCTCTCAAGCTCCTTGTGAATCTTCTTTGCTCTTGGGTGTGACTTGTCTCCCATTCGGAAGGCCTGAAGCTTCCCATTAATCTCAATCATACTATAACCCAGATCCTTAGTTAGTCCTTTTTCCCTCATCAAAACCCGAACCTTTGCAACACCATTCCACATACGGGTTGAGGCGTAGAGATTCGAAAGCTGCACGTAATGCCCGGTATTTAACGGGTCTAAGGAAAAAAGCTGTTCTGCTGCGTATTCTCCCAGTATCACATGGCGATAGATTTTACACGCGCTCAAAAGGGCTCCCCATACAGAAACCCCCGGTTCTATTGGCATGTTCGTGATAAAATCGTAAGCTTGATCCAAGTGGCCTGCCCGGCCAAGCAGATCAACCACACAAGCATAATGCTGGTGGTTTGGCTTAATTCCATATTCTTTCATCCTGTGGAAAAACTCCCATCCTTCTTCCACAAGACCTGAATGGTTACATGCGGTGAGGAGCCCAACGAAGGTGACATCGTTGGGATGGACCCGAGCTCGCTTCATTGTGTGGAAAAGATCAATAGCTTCTTTGCCACAACCGTGCAACCCGTATCCAACAATCATGGCACTCCACACAACAACATCTTTATCCGATGTTCGGTCAAATACTTCACGAGCCAACTCTACACTTCCACATTTTGCATACATGTCAATAAGGGCTGTTCTAACAAAAACATCGTCTCTATACACTCTATTGTTGACATAATCGTCCATCCACCTTGCTTGTTCAAGTGATCCCTCTTGTGCACAAGCTAAGATGGTAGATGTCACCGTGATGGAATCTGGTCTAACATTTTTAGATATCATGTGCCGGAAGAGTTCCACTGCTTCATCAGGACAGCCGTTTTTTGCATATCCCGAAATCATGGCATTCCACAGAATCACATTGTGCAGCTCCATTTGATCAAACAATGACTTTGCAACCATAACCTGGCCACATTTTGCATACATGGCAGTAAGTCCAATGCGCAAGTCCGGTTCAAATTCAAGACCCATTTTAATGACACAACCATGAATGGATTTCCCATGTTCCAAGTCCTCAACATCAGTGTAAGCCCTTAGGACACTCACAAGAGCAATCCAGTCCGGCATTACGTTCAATTTTCTCATTTCACTAAAAGTTCTCAACGCTTCCAGAGGCTGCCCATTCTGAGCATACCCAGAAATGATTGATGTCCACGAAACAATCGTCCTATCACATAACCCATCAAAAACAATCCTTGCCCGTTCAATTTCACCACATTTGGCGTAAAAAGCCACAAGCCCAGTCTGAACAAATGCATCGGATTCGAACCCGTGTCTGAATATCTGCCCGTGTACCACTCGACCCACTTCAAGCGCCGGAAATCCACTGCAAGCCTTGAGAACATGAGGAAGAGTGAAACAATCCGGACTCACGCCCCAAATCTGCATTCTCCAATACATCTCAATAGCATCACCGAATAAGTTGTGCCTAGAGTAACCCCGAATGATCGCGTTCCACAAATGCACATACGGGTCAGGAAATTCATCGAACACCTCGCGCGCATAACAGACCTCCCCAATGTCCACACCAACATTTATAAACTTTGTCACTATGAGGCCATTATCTTGTAATCCAGAGACAACCAGCTGAGCATGAATTTGATTCAAGTGCCTCTTGCTGGTTGAACTACATAAAAGATTTGTGTAGAACGACGAGGGATCGAAGCCGCCGTGGAGGTTGTTATCGTCGTAGAAGTGGTGGTGGTGGTGGTGGGGTTCCAGAGGCAGAGGTGACGAAGAGAAGCGCTTGATAAAGGCAAACGATTTTAACGGGTTTCCGGACAAACGCTGAATTGCCCAGATGGTTCTGGGAAGAGAGAGATACGGAGCCATAGATACGCAGCCATTTATATGCAAAGCAACATTCTTTTACAAAAGTTAGCGCCTGATGAAACAGGTTTTGCCTGCACAATCTGTTAGGGCAAGAAAAATGCTGTGAATAAACTGTGAATTGTCAGAGTAACACAACTGATTGTGCAAAGCAAATAGCTGTAAGAAAAAGGGCAATTTGGACCAAATTTTATCAATTTGGTCCTTTAATAATTAATTTTACCTATTTTCTCTCATAACTATTTAGTTTACTTTTAATCAATCAAATTGAAAATTAATATCTACCTAATTGATAAAAAATAATTCTGTAACCATTTTTACTCGTTGTCCGTAGACAAACAATATTTTTGTTGCTTGTTGTAAAAAAATTATTGACAAAAAATAATTTCGTAACTATTTTCACTTATTTTCTAAGGATAAGATAGTCATTTTACAACTTGAGATGGAAAAGTTATTGACAAAAAACATTCTAATAGGAAATTTTACTTATCTTTTATTTACAAGATAGTAATTTAGTTGTTTGTGTCGGGAAAATAAGTTAACTCATTTTATATTAAAAAAATAGAGTAGAACGTTAAAAAAAAAAAAAAAAAAAAAAAGAGAGAGAGAGAAGCGAAACTAGCATTTTTTGCATTAGGTTCATATAAAGAATGAAGGTGAAAGTTAGACAACGGTGGATTCAAGAATTTAACATGGTAGGGCATAATTTTACGGACAACGGGATTTTCTCTAACAATTAAGTATAATGAGATTTTTTTTTACATACAATTAACAAATATAAAATTTAAAACATTTATTTGCGCAATTTTTTGCAAAAAATATTTAAGATCCTATAAAATGAAGTTGAAAAATGATAAATAAATTTTGTTGTTTGCTTATGTATTTAAGGATATAATATAATTTTATTGGGTTATAAATAAAATAACATAATAAAAGAATACAAAATATAAACATAGTAGATGTAATTTTATATTTTTAGTGTGAGTACAAATACAATAATATAAAAAAAATATAAAGAGCTACTTTTACATTTTCAGTAGAGGCAATATCGTAATTGTTTCTATGTTGTTTTCATTCTTGCATAAATATGGTGTATAGGATTGTTGAAACAAATAGCTTATAATTTATAGTATGAGTGCACACGAGTCGGTTTGGTTTAATTTCATACTAAATTTAGAACCAAACCAATATTAATCGGTTCTAACTTTTTTAACCTAAAACCAAACTAAACCAAACCAAATCAAACTAATAATAATCGGATTAGTTCGGTTTGGACTCACGGTTTCATTATTTTAAAAATTTAGCATGCATAATCTGTCTATTTACGAAATAATATTTGTTATTTTCATCCAAATCAAATCACTCTCATCCACCAAATTTGTTGAGTTGCTAATAGTAAACATTTCAGGAACCTCATTTGAGAGGCTTCAATTTGTTGTTCAATTTTCATTGCAAAAAAAAAAAGAGAAGATATATTTTATAGAAGCGAAAATCTAAAAATCAAAAATATTTAAGTAGTTGAAGGATTACGTCTATCAAAGGCCAACAAAAAGAACAGTTTTTCCAAAAAAAAGTGGCACAAATAGAATGGGTGAAGCTAACCTGACCCACCTCAACTGGGTTCGTGGGAGACAAAGTCAAATATAAAAACCAAAATAGCAGCATCAAAACCCAGCACAACACCTATGCAGCAAAAACCAGCAGATACAGCATTGCAGAGCCAACAGAAACAGAACCAGTAGATACAGCATAGCAGAAAGCATAGCATAGCAAAAACCAACAGTAACAAAGCACAACAGCCAAGCTTCAAACCACACAACATCAATAGTAGTAGAAGCATGGCATCGCAGTAGCAGTAAAACCAGTAAATACCACAGGTTATTACCAACCATTAAGGGCTTGCATAACAGGTCAAAAACTAGTTGGGTGGCAAGTGACAAGTTAGTAGCTCAAGACAGCAGTGGTGCATCATCAATTCCACAAAAAACTTAATTATCCTCATATATGTCTGAAAATAAAAAATAAAACTAAGTGTAATCTAATACTAAATTTCATTAATTTAAAAAATAAGTATACAAAAAGAAGAATGAGAAAAGAAATACCTAATTTAATATCCTCAAGTTCATTCAACTTTTTCTCAATGTCAATTGAATGTGAAGAAACCCGAAACCAATCTTGAGTGCAAATCAAGCATTCAACTAACTTAGGAGTTAGAGAACTACGAAATTTATCAAGTACATGCCCTCCGGTGCTAAAAGCCGATTCAGTTGCAACCGTAAAAACCGGAATGGCTAAAACATCTTTTGCCATTTGTGAGAGAATTCGATACTTAAAAACAACATTTTGAGAATTTTTTTTCTAACTTCCAGTCATTATTAATAAAGTGTGCAGTGAGACATAAATAACTCATGTTTTGCAAAGAAGTCCACAACTCTGTAGTGAAGCAAATTCGTTGAGTCCCACTAGTCAATATCTTCTTCAACTTTTTTTTTTCACTAGCAAATAATTCCAAACAATACCTTATTGCAGTTGTTCGTGATATTGATTTAAATTTTGGTTGCATAACGCTGCAAAACTGCCTAAATTCTTCATGCTCGACAAACTTGAAAAGTAATTCATCTATAATTACCATCCTAGCAAGTGCTTTCCTGCACACTTCTTGCTTAAATTTATAATTAACAAGCTGATTTTCACATACAAGACAATCATTTACAAAAGGCAATCGTTTACAAAAGCCAAAGTCCTTTGTTTTTTGTCTGCATTTTCAGGATATTTTTTGCAATTCCCAAAGTGTTTCCATAGAGTACTAGTCCCATTAGCACTTACACACGAGTAATCCATTTTACAATAGTTGCATAATACCCTATCCGGTTTCCTCTATCACTCTTTTCTTTTTTAGTAAAATGCTCCCAAATATTAGATTTTTCAGGTTTTTTCGATTTACCTTTGCTTCAGAAGCAGCAAAGGTTGCAAGCTTTGTATTATTTGATATTTCTAGAGTACTAGACTTGTTCGATTCTTCCATACTTGACATCTAGCCAACAAAAAAAATAAACAATATAAATGCAGAGGGATCTGAAAAAGAAATATAAATGCAGAGGGATCTGAAAAAAAAACAATGTAAACACAAAGGGATCTGAAAAATAATGTAAACGCAGAGTGATTGTGTGAAATTATTGATCTGAAAAAAAATATAAATCTACCAAAAAATAGAAGAACAAACCAAAACAGAGAGAAAAATAACCAAAAATTACCGAAAAGAACGGCAATGGTTGAAGGGAAGGAGCGGTGAACGTAGAGGGAGGGATGGAAGAGGCTATGGGCAGAGGGAGAGGGAAAGACAGGAGGCGGCAATTTGAGGGCGGCGAGTTGAGCGACGGGAGTTGATGAGCGACGAGAGTTGGGCGACGGGAGATGACCTAAGGCTAGGGCTAGAGCTGAGAAAGTGAGAATTGAGAGAGACAGAGAGTTGAGTGGCGCTGTACTGCTGTAGACTATAGTGACTCACTTAAAATTTACAAAAACGTGAGCATCCATGGCGTGATCCAACGGTTGGAATTAGAATTTAAGTTGTATTTCATTAAATTTGTTATAATATATATATATATATATAATATTATAAATATATATATTTTTGGGTCTATCGGTTTGATTTTTCGGGTTGGTTCGATTAATTCTGAATTAACCTAGAATCGAACTAATATTATCGATTTAATTTTTTTGAGATCCAGAACCAAACTAATTGCTTGTAAAACCCAACCCAACTCATAGAGATTGGATTGGTTCGATTTTCAAATTTTTCGGGTCATTTGTGCACTCCTAGTTTATAGATTGTAACTTATAGTAAAAATTATGAGTGTTGGTAAAAATTATAACTTATAACTAAAATAAAAAAAATAGTTATAATTTATATTAAAAGTTGTGAATGTTTAAAAAATAAAGAAAAAATTAATTTAAGATCCCATTTGGGGGGCTTGTATTATATTAAGTTCTAAATATTTTTAAAATATTTCATTAGATCTTATTTTTAAAAATTTATTAATTAATTAAACAAATATGCCTTTATTTTTAAACTCTCGCTCACTCTTTCTCCCTTAATGATAAGTAGTGTATGTTATATTAAAGATAATATTGGTATAAAAATATCAAAATAGAAGTTAATAAAATATAATTTTTAGGTGAGACTTATTAGAATACAAATCCTTAAATGAGACTTAGTCCCAAATTATTTTAAAATAAATTATAATTTATAATAAAAATTAATAATAAAAAAATAAAAATTAATATTACTAATTTGGACAAATACTCTCAAAAAATAATAAAAATATAAGAGTTATAGGGATATTCTAAACAATTTCAGTGAGACCAATGCTCCCCACTAGACATTAGCTGCCTCCTCCCCTAACTGTAGAGAAAATAAAAGGGGGAGGGTTGAGAGGTCCCATTTTTCAGTACTCTCACAAAATGACGCAAGGTACCTTAAAAATATTTTTTTTATATAATTTATAAAAATAATTAGGACTGAAATGTTAGAAAAACTATCGATATTAAGATTGTTAAGGCCATGTTTGATAATATTTATATTTTTTATTTTTTATTTTTATTTTTAATTTTTTTATAAATTGTAAATAAGAATATGTTTGGTAATTATTTTTATTTTTAAAAAATTGTAAACAATTTTTAAAATTTACAAAATTTTTAAAAACAAAAAAAATGTGTTTTTACTTTTTTTATAAACACGTTTTGATTATATTTTTTTCACAACCTCCGACTATTGCATCTAGTTACCGCATTTAACCACCGCTTTCGATTATCACATTCGGCCACCCTTTTCAGCCACCACCTCCGTTTATTATCTTGATTTTTATCCACTACATTTAACACCTTTGATCGCCACCACTGCCGACCACTCGCTCCGATCACCGTCTCCAACCACCATTTTCGACTATCATATCTACCTCTTGCTATTATTACCGGATAACACCTCCGATCACCACCTCTGACTATTGTATTCATCTGCAATCTCCAACTAATACTTTCCAAACATTTATGTACCACATATGTTTTTATTTTTTATTTTTACAAAAATAAATTAAAACATGTTTTTATTTTTATGTAAACAAAAAATAGAAAACTATAAACGTTATCAAACGGCCTCTAAGTGTCCTATTTTGGCTTTTTAATTTTTTTTTTATTTTTAGCTAAGAAGTTAAGATTGTTGTTTGCTACAAAATTAAAAAATTAAAAAGTCAAATTAAAACACAAATTTTAAGAATATTCTATTCAAATACCCACCATTTTTAAAATATAATAATACTTTTCATTCATAACTTATTACTACAACTATCAACTATATATAATTATAAATATTAAATATATAGAAAGATAAAATTGTTAACTTTAAACAAAAAATTAAGAAATTAGCTTTTTATTTAAATAATTAATTTGAAAAAAAACTAATTTAAAAACTAAGTTACCAAATAATTTATTTTAAATCTAATTTAATTTTTTAATTAAAAATATATAAAAAAAACTAATTTTTAAAATTAATTGACAACCGGCCCTAAATTTCATGAATCAAAAACACCCTAATAATAATAAACAACATGGAAATAATATGTGTTCCCGACATTAAAAGTATTAAAATTTTAAATTTAAATTATTTTTTTAATAATTAATAATTAATCTTTGTTTGACTCCGGCTTAAAATTGTACTTTTGATCTTTTTATTTAAAATTACAAAATATTAATTGTCAACTTACAATATTTTCTTTTTATAAGAAGACTTAAATTATTTTTTAATCAAATAATTTTTTTTTTCGTAAAAAAAAACAAAAAAGAAAAGAAAAAACCTTGCCTTTAAGTCGAGTTATCAAAATGTGGACCGAGTGAAATCTCTCTATCGTTAAAAGAACAAATTTTATGAAAGCTTTTGTGCTCTTTTGGTAATTTGATTTAAAGTTTTTTTTGTACTTAAAAGTAATTTTAAGTTAATTAAATAATTTATAGGTGGCTTAAATGATAAAATCTTATTTGCATTAAATTCACTTTAAGGCAAAAACATAAGACAATAAGTAAAAAAAATCTAAGTAAAAAATATGTTATAAATTTTTAATATAAATCTTATTTGATAAATTATGTTCTAAAAATATAATTTTATAAAATATGAATGTACAAAACAAAAATTATGATATTTTTAAAAAATATACACACACATATATAGTTAATAAATAAAAAACAAAAAAGAATTAGAAATTAATAAGTAAAAAAAAGTAAAAAACTAAGTTGACAAACCAAGTGAATATGATTCTTTTGGCAACAATCCTAGATACATAGAAATCAACCATAGGCACTTGTGTGTTTCAATGCATATGAATTGTCAAGACAATTTCCTAGTTCAATCGCTAATTAACTTAAAAATTAATTTTTTAATTGTTTTATATTTTTAATTAAAAAATTAAATTGAATTTAAAGTAAATTATTTGGTAATTTAACTTTTAAATTAGTTTTTTTAAAATTATTTATTTGGATAAATGCTAACTTTTTTATTTTTGCTTGAAATAAACAATTTTATCATTCTTTATATTTAATATTAATGATTATATTTAGTTTGTAGTGGTAGTAAATAAATTATGAATAAATAGTAATATTATATTTTAAAAATAGTAAAAAATCAAATAAAATATTTTAAAATTTTGTGTTTTAATTTAAATTTTATTTTTGTTAAAAAATAATTAATTTTAATTTTTTGATATTTTTAGCTAAAAATTAAAAAAACCAAGGTTACTAATAAGGGCTTAAGTACTTTTGTGATAAAAATTTTATATTCTAAATATTTTTTGGGGACTTTAAACAAAAATGTTTTATGCCATCTTTAAACGAATAACTAAACAAAGCTTTAAAAAAAAAAAAAGAAGTTTAGTTGCACTGAAAAGTGCTCTAGAAGAACACTAAAAGTTACTGTTTAAGGAGAAAGTAATGCTAATCATTATTTAATTGGCGGTAGTTAATAAATTAATAAAAATTAATTTTTTTAAATATTAATATATTTTTAGAGATAAAACTTATCACTTTGATATATATTAATATATTTTACATAAATACATATACATTATATATTCTTTATTCACTGTTCATTGGGTTGTATTTAGCATTTTTTTTAAAAAAATTAATTGAGCAATTTTTTTAAATATTTTGAAAAGTGTGTAAAAATGTATTAAATAGCGGCCTTATTTGGATAACTTGCTTATTTGGCTTATTTAGAATCAAATAAATAATTTCGTTTGATTTGCCAAATAAACAAATAAGCTAATAATCTAAATAAATAATATTTAAGTTAAGATTTAGCTAAACGTATTTGTTTATTTAAGTCAATAAATAAAAATAAACAAATTAATAAATAAGTAAATAAGTTACTTAAAAGTCAAGTTAGCTAAATCAACTTATTTATTTATATTTTTATTTATTTTATAATAAGTAAATAAGTAATATTTTTTAATAAAAATTTTAGTAAGACTGTTAGTTCAAATAGCATTGATAAAAAGGAAAACAAGTAAGAGACAACTCGAAGTTATTAAATGCCAATTATTTTGAAATTAATACGGGTTAACATTCAATCTCTTTGTTATATTTGAGGACAGCATTGGTATTTCATCTGCCACAAAGTTTGCTGAAGTCCTCTCCATCTGCAACTTAGGTCTTAGGCCCTCATTGTAATTTTGATTTTTTTAGTTAAAAATATTAAAAAATTAAAATTGTTTATTTGATTAAAAAGTAAAAAAATTAAAAAATTAAAAAATTTAAAATCAAATTAAAATATAAACTTTTAAAATATTTTATTCAAATTCCTATCACTTTTGAAATATAATAATATCTCTTACTTATAACTTATTTATTATTGGTATTAATTACATATAATTGTTAATATTAAATATATAAAAAGATAAAATTGTCTACTTTAAACAAAAGATAACAAAATTTAATTTTTTATCCAAACATCTAATTTCAAATAAACTAACTTAAAAATTAAATTACCAAACAACTTATTTTGAATTTAATTTAACTTTTTAACTAAAAACTCAAAAAGCATAAAAACTAGCATTTGAGCTAGTTGACAATCCGGTCCTTATTGGGCTTGTTTGGACAAATTTTCTTATTAGCTTATTGCCTTATTTTAGTTATAACTTGCTTATTTGGTTTATTGGTTTTTTTTGCTTATTTTTATTTTTTCTGAATTTTTTTAATATTTTGTTTAATTTTTTTATTTTTTTGAAAAAGTATAATAATTTAACAAAATAATTTAAAAAATTAATTAAAGATAAAAAATTAACTTAGTCAAATAAGTAAATAAGCCAATTTACCCATACACCATATAAGCAATATTTCTAGTAAATAAATAAGTAATATTTTTAATAAATAAATGATCACAATTTTTACAATATGAATCATTTTTTATCTATTAATTATTTAACAAAAACGAATCATTATATTTTTATAATAAAATTTATCGTTATCATATTAATCTCGTTTGATAAATAACTTATTTACTTATTGTGAAATAATTAAAAACATAAATAAACGGTTTGACTAACTTAGTTTTTAAGTGAATTATTTATTTATTTATTTATTTTTACTTATTAACTTAAATAAATAAGTACGTTTAAATAAATTTTAATTTAAATTTTATTTATTTGACTTATTAATTTATTTATTTATTAACTTATTTATTTATTAATTTAAATTTTATTTATTTAATAAACTAAATAAAATTAATTATTTAACTCTAAATCAGCTAAATAAATAAACAAATTACTGAGATATTAAATAAAAATACTAAATAAACTTACCACGTAATAATCGAAAAGCACCGAATAATTGCTCCTTCATCAGTGGCGTCCAAATCACTGCATTAAAATATCACTGTTGAGTGAGTACTTTATATGCAGGAAATGGAACTCACATAACTTCACAAAGCTTATACTTGAAGGTCCAACACCTGCCGCCGCCACAACCACGGCGCCTTAACCCTAAAACCACCGATGAACACAAAAGGCATAATGGCCGCCACATTTGATGGAGTCACCTCTACAAGAACTTGGGTTTAACTTGCCCATATCTTCACCACCACCGCTACCTCTAGTACAGCCGCCGCGCACGGTGGCCCAGGAAGAAAAGTGCTCATTTCCGGTAAGAAAGTTACCATCCTCCACCACCAACTTCTCGCCGTATTCAACGTATTCGTACTCCACAAAAGACATACAAACACTCAAAAAAAACTTTTCTCTCACATGTATGGGTTTTGAACAACACATGGTGTGAGTTTTAAGCTTCCCCACCACCACCACCAAATCCTCCCTGACATGCATGTTGTCCCCCTAGAGTGGACTTTCTCCTCCTCCTCCTCCTCTTCCTCCTCCTCCTCCAGCACCACCACCACCACCACCACCAAAGCCTAACTCCATCAAACCCCTTTTGTTACACTTCACTACCTATTCACTTTCCACCACCACCACCACCACCGCCACCACCACCAAACCCTTTTTGTTAACCTTATCTACCTATTCACTTTCAAGGCACATAATGGGAAAACCAAACCATTTTGGTAGTTATTCTTTTTTGCCTTTGTTCTTCTTGTTCTTCTTCTTCTGGGTAAGCTTGACAAGAACACTTATAGTGACCTCTCTCTCCCCTGATGGACAAGCCCTTCTCTCTCTACTCTCAGCTGCTGACCCTTCTTCAAAATCATCATCATCTGTACTCTCCTCTTGGAACCCATCAAGCTCCACACCATGTTCATGGCAAGGCATTACATGCTCACCACTGGACAGGGTTATCTCACTCTCGCTGCCAAACACATTCCTCAACCTCTCTTCACTTCCTCCCCAACTCTCCTCTCTTTCTTACCTCCAACTCCTCAATCTCTCCTCTACCAATATCTCTGGCTCAATCCCCCCTTCTTTTGGTTCACTCTCCCATCTTCGCCTTCTAGACCTTTCTTCCAATTCCCTTTCTGGCCTCATTCCTTCGGAGCTCGGCCTCCTCGGTTCGCTTCAGTTCCTTTTCTTGGATTCAAATCGATTATCCGGCCGGATTCCTCAACAACTCGCTAATCTTTCTTCGTTACAAGTCCTCTGCCTGCAAGATAATCTGCTAAACGGTTCGATTCCGGCGCAATTAGGCTCTTTGGTGTCCCTCCAAGAGCTTAGAGTTGGGGGAAATCCTTATCTGACCGGCGAGATTCCGTCACAGTTAGGACTACTCACAAATCTGACGACATTTGGGGCGGCGGCGACCGGACTTTCCGGTGTCATTCCACCCACATTTGGATACTTGATCAATCTCCAAACACTGGCACTTTATGACACTGAGGTGTTTGGTTCAATCCCACCTGAATTGGGTTTGTGTTCGGAGCTAAGAAATTTGTATTTGCACATGAACAAGCTCACTGATTCCATTCCTCCTCAATTGGGTAAGTTGCAGAAACTTACTATTTTGCTTCTATGGGGAAATTCGCTCACCGGGCCTATCCCGGCTGAGCTATCCAATTGTTCATCCCTTGTTGTGTTTGACACCTCTGCAAATGATTTAACCGGTGAAATACCGGCCGATTTGGGGAAGCTAGTGGTTCTTGAGCAGCTTCATTTGTCTGATAATTCGCTAACCGGTCTTATACCGTGGCAGTTGAGCAACTGCACTAGTCTTACAGCTCTTCAGCTGGATAAGAACCAGTTATCTGGTCCAATTCCGTGGCAAGTTGGTAATTTGAAGTCGTTACAGAATTTCTTCTTGTGGGGTAACTCAGTTTCGGGCACCATACCATCCTCGTTTGGGAACTGCACCGAACTCTACGCCCTCGACCTTTCGAGGAACGGGCTTACCGGGTCAATCCCAGAAGAGATTTTTGGTTTAAAGAAGCTGAGCAAACTACTACTACTGGGGAATTCATTATCAGGAGGATTGTCTCAAAGTGTCTCCAAATGCCAATCTTTAGTGAGATTGAGGCTCGGGGAAAACCGGCTTTCCGGGCAGGTTCCAAAAGAGATTGGTCAATTGCAAAATCTTGTGTTTCTTGACTTGTACATGAACCACTTCTCTGGTGGTTTGCCTCCTGAAGTTGCTAACATCACAGTTCTTGAGCTGTTGGATGTGCACAACAACTACATAACCGGGGGCATACCGTCCCAGCTAGCAGAGCTTGTGAACTTAGAACAACTTGACATCAGCAGAAACAGCTTCACGGGTGAAATTCCCGGGAGTTTTGGTAATTTTAGTTACTTGAACAAACTCATTCTTAACAATAATCTGCTCACGGGGTCGATCCCAAAATCCATTCGAAACCTGCAGAAGCTAACTCTTCTCGATTTGAGCTTCAATAGTCTGGCGGGTGCAATCCCACCCGAGATTGGTTATGTCACAAGCCTAACCATCAGTTTGGACTTGAGCTCAAATGGGTTTACTGGTGAAATCCCTGAAATGATGTCCGGTTTGACACAATTACAATCCCTTGATCTTTCACGTAATATGCTCTATGGAAGGATCACCATTCTGGGTTTTCTTACTAGTCTTACTTCCCTGAACATCTCGTACAATAATTTCTCAGGCCCTATTCCGGTGACACCGTTCTTCAGAACTCTTACTTCGAATTGGTTTCTTGAGAACCCAAACCTTTGTGAATCCTTCGATGGTTCCACTTGTTCTTCGCGGCTGGATCGAAGAAATGGGTTGAAATATGCTAAAAATATAGCTTTGATAACTATAATTCTAGCTTCTGTGACCGTGGCAATTGTTGCATCATGGATTCTTGTGACCCAGAACCACAAGTACACGATAGAAAAATCTTCAGGCACTACCTCCTCTTCATCAGGGGCTGAAGACTTTTCTGATCCATGGACTTTCATTCCATTTCAGAAACTCAATTTCACAATTGACAACATCCTGGATTGCCTGAAAGATGAAAATGTGATTGGAAAGGGCTGTTCTGGAGTTGTTTATAAGGCAGAAATGCCCAGTGGTGACTTGATTGCAGTGAAAAAGCTTTGGAAAACCAAGGACGAAGAACCAGTAGACTCTTTTGCTGCAGAAATTCAAATTCTTGGACACATAAGGCACCGAAACATAGTGAAGCTCCTAGGCTACTGTTCCAATAAGAGCGTTAAGCTCCTTCTCTACAACTACATTTCTAATGGAAACCTTCAGCAGCTGGTCAGGAATTTGGACTGGGAAACCAGGTATAAGATTGCGGTTGGGTCAGCTCAGGGTCTTGCTTATCTTCATCATGATTGTGTTCCTGCGATCCTCCACAGAGATGTGAAGTGCAATAACATACTCCTAGATTCAAAGTTTGAAGCATATTTGGCCGATTTTGGACTAGCAAAGTTGATGAACGCCCCAAATTACCACCATGGAATGTCCAGAGTAGCCGGGTCTTACGGATATATTGCACCAGGCAAGTGCCCGTGTATTTTTCGGAGTTTTTCTTGCTTAGTCTAGTTGCTATTTTTCTTGAAAATTACCCGTTCCTCAAAGTTATGTCTGATGATCTGGTGCGATAATGTAAAATCCACACACACAGGCACGAATGGGCGCATTTTTCAATCTTGATGTACGAAACCTGTTCATAGTCTATTTGATGACTGAGCAGGTCAATCAAGATCTAAGCAGATTATATTTTTGTTGGGCCGAGGGCCTATTGTAATCCCCATCTAAATTCATAGTAGACTCCCCATTCTCTACTAACGCCCCAATTAGTGTGGGGAGAAAGTGTTTCTAAATTCATAGTAGTCCTCAATTGGCCAGTTCCTATTTGGAGTGAGCAATTCATTGGTAAAAAAACTGCAGAGACTTGTGTTTTTGCTAAACAGTCTCCCGGGCTTTGTTGACTATTCATTTTTCTCTATCATGCTGGCTTGTTTGACCCCTCTTAACTTTGTTAGTTGTCACACATTGTATGAATTCTAAGTTCCATTACTAACTGTTGCAGAATATGGATACACCATGAACATAACAGAGAAGAGTGATGTCTATAGTTATGGAGTGGTTTTATTGGAGATCTTGAGCGGACGAAGTGCTGTCGAGCCCCAGATTGGCGATGGGCTTCACATCGTCGAGTGGGTGAAGAAAAAGATGGGAAGCTTTGAACCAGCCTTTACGATACTCGATTCAAAGCTCCAAGGGCTAACTGATCAGATGGTGCAGGAAATGCTTCAAACGCTTGGAATTGCAATGTTTTGTGTCAATTCATCGCCGGCTGAACGGCCCACCATGAAGGAAGTGGTGGCACTGTTAATGGAAGTGAAGAGTTCACCTGAAGAGTGGGGGAAAACTTCACAGCCTCTAATAAAGCAGTCCTCAAACCAAAGCTGATTTGTTTTAGGTTTTTTTTTGGTTATTTCTTTTTTCTTTCCAATGGTTGATTGCATTTCTATTATTTCCCAAGATTAAAGTTAGTGTTGTTGTGGTGGGAAATGAGAAGAGGAGAGCTTCGGATGACGCTAGTCTTGGATTTGGAAAACGATGAGGGCTGGGAGCACCTGTTTCGAAAATTATATGTTCCTTTGTTCTAATGTATTGAGAGTCGTTGGGTGTGTCTCGAGAACATTGTATCTCGAGATTTTACATGATTCAACAGCTTTTATTGCATTGAAACAGAAGAACATGTAATTATTGGACCAAAAAGTTTCTGCTATGGAGTTTCATGTACAGGTTTTTTAGAAACATAAATGCGGTTGATTTGCTTCATGTTTAATCACTATTTCTTTGTTGACATTTCATAAAACTATTAGGAAGTGGTGGCACTGTTAATGGAAGTGGAGAGTTCACCTGAAAAGTGGGGAAAAACTTCACAGCCTCTAATAAAGCAGTTCTCAGACTGAAGCTGATTTTTTTTTTCCTTTTTCTTTTTTGTTCTTTCTTTTATCTTTCCAATGGTTGATTGCAGTTCTATTATTTTCCAAGATGGGAAATTAGAATAGGGGATGGTGCCAATCTTGGATTTGGATAATGGTGTTGGGTAGGGATCACTTGTTTTGGAAATTATATGATTCTTTGTTTTAATGCATTGAGAATCGTTGAATATGATTTGAAATTATTGTGTTTTGAGATTTTTATATGATTTAACGGCTTTTAGTGCATTGGAATAGAGAAATGTGTAATTATTTTTGGAACATTGGAATAGAGAACTAACGGCCAAATTAACGTTACATGATACATATGAATATGTAGGGCCAATGTTGCAGGGAGAAGGAGACAAGACAGAGAGGAACAGGCCTTACATCCCATCTCAATCCCCCACACAGCCCACATGACTCGACCGACAGTAGATTTGTCTTCCCCGGCGTCTCCTCTCACGCACATTTTACTTAACTCTGGACCATATACCCGTTAGGAATGACAATGGAATGAGAAGGAAGGGATTAAAAATTAGTTTTTTTATTTCTATTTTTTATTTGAGCTGGGGCAAAAGTGAGAAAAAATATCAAAAATTTTGAGAAAAATGGGATGGTTATGAGATATTTTGAGTATAATTTTTAAAATTTAAAAGAGTAATATTGATAAAAGTTATAAATAGTATGATAAATAAATAAAATAATAGTTGATGAATTAATATAACTAAATATATAAAATAAAAAAAATAAAAAAATTAAAGATAAATATAATATTTTAATATTTTGAACTTATTATATTTATAAAATTATATTTTATACATATATTAATATTTTAAAATATTTATGTTATATAATTGGAGTAGGACAGAAAAAAAAAAAAAGAACGAAACAGAGCAAATACTGTTTTTATCTTGTTTGTTATTGGGGTGAAATTTTTTTTACAAAACTCAGACAAAAATAAAACGGAATAAGAGAAATTGGGATGCCTAATACACATTTTGGATTTGATTTGAGGAAGACTATAACAATTAATGACCAAATGAAAAGTCCAAGAGTACAATCATGAGTTTTTTTTTTTAAGTTTATTTATCAATTTATTACTTTTTTTTTTCCTTGCATTATCTTCAAGCAGACAAAGAAATAAATAAAATCAAAGAACAATACTAGGGGCACATCTTTTTTTCTTTTTTCTTTTTTGATAAGCAAGTAAATATTATATTAAAAAATAATTTTATAATAAAAAACAGAAACTATACCCAAGTCAACAAAGAGAAAAAAAAATCTTTCACAACCCGAAAAATTAGGAGCACATATCTTACTACAATTGTATAAAAACTCATTCTATATAAGAAAAGTGTGTTTAAATCTATGGACGAAAAGTGTGCATACGACAAAATTTAAAACTAAAACAAGGCTTTAATAAAATACGAAGCATGACATTGGTCAACAAATTACTTGTATCCCATTTTGTTTCGATATATCGAGATGTAGAGTTAATTTACATACAATTTGATTAATTTTTTAGTAATTAATTTCATTATTAACTAGTAAAACTCAATTAAAATTGAGGTAAAACATCATACGAACTAACTCTAAAGAATTGATAATACTAATAATTTTTCAAATATAAAACTTTAAGAAAAACAAACTTCTCAAGCCATGGTAACAAATAAATAAGAATTTATAATTGTATCCTCTTGTGGGACTATCAGGTGAGCCCTCAGGTTAATTACTTGCCAAATTTACATTCGGGGAGGAGATATAACTAACAAAGGAGAAAGAATCACATATAGAAGATATTACTCGGTTTGGGATAATAACTTATTTAATTATTTTATTTTTTTAATTTTTATTTTTAATAAAAAAAATATCTTTTCCTTAAATATTATATTTTTCAAATTTCTCTTATTAAGATGAGATGAAAAGGTAAAAAAAGAATTAACTAAAATATTAAAAAGATCCAAAATAAAAATAAAACAGATATATCAACAAGTTACTTTTATGTTTCTTATTTTAGACTTTAACAAAAAAAACATATATCTTTTGATTAATTTTTTTTAGTTTTCTGGTTGAAGAGAAAAAAATTAATCAAAAGACTAAAAAAATTCAATGAAACAAAAGAAAAATAAAATTTATCCCAAATTGGGGCAATGAAGCCTTTTACTTAGAACACACTAGGGAGAGATTTATGTTCCTCTGTCCCCTTGCAGATTTATAGATCCCTCTATGCTAATTTATAGCTAATACTATAAACTGATAAATTTTAGTTGAAAACATGTGAGTCTAACTTTAAACAAGTTCTAAATATTTGTTATAATTATAAATTTATAACTTAAAAAAAATATAAATTTGTTAAGTTGGAATAAAAAATTACAAACCAAAAACTATAAGTACACTACTTTTAAGTTCTTTTACAAATATTTGTTATAACCATAAATTTATAGCTTCAAGAATTCATGTTTTGTTGACTTAGGCCTTCATTGACAACTAGTTTAAAAATAAATTTTTTTATTTTTTTACATTTTTAGTTAAAAAATTAAATTTGACTCAAAATAAATTATTATGTAACTTAATTTTTAACCTAACTTCTTTTAAGTTAATTATTTGGGTAAAAAGTTAAGTTTTTACTTTTTATACTTGGATAATTTTATTTTTTTATATATTTAATATTAACAATTATATGTAATTGATAGTAGTAGTAAATAAGGTATGAATGATGAGTGCTGTAGTATTTTAAAAATAAATTAGAATTTAAATATAATATTCTAAAAAATCATATTTTGATTATATTTTTTGAATTTTTAGCTTTTTTATATATATTTTTCAATCCAATTATGTTGATTTTTTTGTCTTTAGCTAAAAAGCTAAAAAATCAAAAAGCTAAAATTGCCAAACGAATCCTTAATATAAAAAATTTCAAACAAAAAACTGAGTATACTTCCTTAAAAAAATTTAGAACTTTTTGTACTAAAACTTAAAGGGTAAATTACATTGACCCATGAGGTTTCTGATAAAAACAGAAACCCTTACATGATTTCAAAAATTGCACTACCACTCTCTCATGTTTAATTTTAATATCAAAGAAATCTCAACCGTTACAATTTCAGTTAAATTTATCAAAAACTATCGTCCAACCCCAAAATCGCCATCAAAGCCACCGTCTAGCCCAAAACCACCACCCTCTCCCCTAAAACCACC
>JAOTRH010000022.1:6904310-6926489 GCA_034768845.1 Heliamphora exappendiculata | reverse complement strand
TGGCCACTCATGGCTGTTGGTTTCCAGACTTCAATTGCAATAGAATGGCCAATTCAATTGTAATTGAATCTGCTATTAAAATCTGAATTTCAATGGCCAATAAAATTCACAGATTCCAACAATAACCACCCATAGTAGGGAACAATAAATCCAAAAATAGGAAATAGACAAAAGGTTGTGCTTTATTAACAAATGTATATGTTTGCGAGTACTTCTATAAAAAACACGCAAATAACTATTAAGATCAGAAACTGAAATAATATATCACCTAGATCCATAAGTATTGATAGGGATTTTCCTTTTTCCAAAGGCACGACATTAATTTTACTTAAAATTACATTACCTCGGTCAACTTTAAGGTGCAAATATATTTAGTCTTATCGGTAATTGCAGTATACCGCACAGCCAGAATGATGCCATTTTTGAAACACCACTGATGCAATACCTAATGAGTTAATTCCTCAGTTTTTTGCATGGAAATAGGAACACCACTACAAACTGGCAACAATAAACAAGCCACTGCCGATCCCAAGAGGTCCCATTGCAGTAGATAATGTGAACATACCCCAGGCACAAAATATTCTCAAAATGTTGTGCATAGAAACATGCATTTAGCAATTTTCTTTGCAAGCTTATATATTCATTGGAAGCAATGATAGCCTCGTTGAGTTGTCCTATCCCACTGACACGTTTGCAATTAGAATTTATTAAAATTTCAAATAAAAGGAGCACCAAAATCTCCAAATATCAAGAGACATGTGGTGTTTGGCTCAACATTTTAAGCCAGCTTTTAGCCTTTTGTCATTAATTTTAGCAATTAGCTAAAATCTTTTTCAAAAACCTATAATTTCTGCTACAAACTATGATTACTTTTTTTGTTATATTTCAAACTTTAGTATAAGCTAAAATATTTACTAAATACTTAAAACTTTTTATTATAAGTAATAATTTATAAGCTATTAATTTCAACTTGACAAACACCCACATGATAAGTTATAAGCTATTAGTTTTAACAATGGCGAACACTCACGTGATACTGAACAAAAATGTTAGGTGCACAGCCGGAACACGTGGGAACCCACACGAGAGAGGTGTGTCCAAATCTCCAACACTAAGTCGTTATTAATTAAAATCTCCAATGCACTTTATTAAATTACCAAAGTTGATAACAACAACAAAATTTCATCCTCAACCATGACAATTTCTACCATCAAACAGTAAACCAACGACCCCTAATCATGGAGGAGATGACTAACAAACCTCACTATTCATTCAATTGTTCAAGTTCAGCCTTCAACTGCTCAATCTTGAGCCCCATAGACCTCTGTATTGCCGCCTTTTCCTTATCTGGCAACTTTGCTAACAAACCCCTGTACTTGTCCAAAACTTCTTTAACCGCGTCGCGAGCACACTCCGCTTCTTCATCGAAATAAACAGTTTCTTTGGATTCCAAGGCTGTCTCTATCTCCTCCCTTGCCTCTGCGAACTTCAGGTTGATCTCGTCCACCTCTTTGCTCGAATCAAAACAGAACTGCCTCGTGTTCTGGAAAATCAAGAACTGGGTTGCAGAGTCTGAGCTTGTTGGGCGAAGAAAATGGTGGGTTTTCGTGAGTTTTGGAGGCCAGAATGAGTCTGAAACGCATTGGTTTGAGAGAGTTGATAGGGATTTGAAGATGAACGAAGAAGTGGGTATTGAAGATCGATGAAAAGGGTGCCCTAGAAATGATTTACGGAGAGAGATTGCTGAACGATTAAGCATTTTGGAAGCAAAACCGAGCGAGAAAGAGCGGTCAGAAAAAGAACAGTACGAAAATAACCTAAAACACTCTTTCTTGTCGGTTGCAACGCTCGGTTGCCACTTGCCAGGAGATTCAGACCAGATTGGGAATGTAACCAAAAAGGCTTGGAGAACAAGTTGGGTCCCATTAAAGGCCCATTAACTTTCAACTTGGGCTTGAAAATGGACTACACGACTAGTTACTCTGTCCCAACTAAGGCCCTGGAATAATTTTTGAACTTTTCATTATCTATATTTTTTGGGATTTTTTTATCTTTGACTATTTTTTTTCTTTTTAGATTCTTAATGAGAAAAATTAAAAAATAAGAAAAATAAAAAGATAGAAAAAAATTCACTAAGCAACTTAAAATATGACATTGATTTGTTTTAGTTTACTTTTGCTTTTTTAATTTATTTATATATTGATAAAAAATTATTTTTTAACTCATCTCGATGAGAAAAGTTGAAAAAGTATAATAGTTTGATTAAATAACAAATATATTTTTACTAAAGATAAATTTATCAAAACAACCATGTCTTTTTTAAAATAAAACCACAAGGAAAAATATAGAAATCCAAGTCATTTGGTAACTTTTCTTTTTAAAACCACATTTTTATTGTTATTTCAAACCAAAAAAAAATCTCATTTGAGGAGAATAAGAATCTTTTCGATTTAACATAACAACTTTGACCTCCATTTATAACTTACAATTGGGCTGCAATATTTAGGAACAATTTTACCTTTTGTTTCGCCAAGCCATACTAACTTTTGCTTTTTTTGCAATTTAGTTATTTATTTAAAGACAACTTAGAAAACGAACCCTAACAAACCATATGATTAAAAAAAAGCATTATTCACCCAATGAAACAGTTCCTGATCATTAAGCAAGTACAATCCGCATGGAGCTTAATAGATTTTCTCTTTAAAAAAAATTGCAGAGGCTCAAGATAACCAAACTGGTGCAGGTACTTTTTGTCTAAAAAATAGGGTATCTATGTGCATCTATGTTTGTCCCAATGCATTGAAGATCGTCCAATTATGTGATAATCTCGGTGCGTCCAATGATTTTCAATACATTAGAATAGAGGACTACAATTTCCGAGACAGATCATCTCTTAGCACCAAAACCACAAAGCCAACTTGTACCAAGAGTCAAACTCGCCCCAAACCTTAACAAATCCTCCATTACCCAACCACCCCAATTCCTTATTCACAAGACTATATAATCCTACTCTTATGCAGATGAACCCTTCAAGGAAGTTAGTGATGGCTCACCCACTTCTCCTATTGAATCGGTTCTCCAGCATGTCTCAAGTGGGCTATCCTGCGGTGACCCTTCTCTTGTGTGCCTTTGCACTGTTCATTTGTGCTTCCCAGTTGCGCAGGTGGCGTCGATGGAGGGACAAAGATCCTATCATCCAACTCAACAATGAAGAGATGATTTGCAGGTTCGGGTTCCAGTTCGAAAATGGAGAAGGAAGCGCACGTAGCGGTGAAGTCTCGGTTTGGCAGAAGAACATTCTCATGGGAGGGAAGTGCCAGCTCCCAGATTTCTCCGGGGTCATTATATACGATGCTGCCGGTAATATTGTTTCACCGGCAAAAGCTTCTCGTGCTCTCCCCTGCAATAAATGATGAAGAGATCAAAGTTCTTGAAATCAAATGTCAAAATTATAATGTTCCAAGCATTTAAAATTGTCCGGAAATCCCTACTTTTGTGCAAGTTTAGGATAAGTTTAAAACTTACAAGCCTTGGTGTCAATGATTTGTGTTTCTCTCTGGACTTCGTCGAATTAACTTCATGCTCCCCTAAAATACATCTCTGTTTCACAGGCACGGCCACATATTTTTAGAAGCAAAAGGATCAAGAAACTGCTCTGTTGTTATGAAAGGGGAGAAAAAAGAAAAGTTTTGAAACTTCAAACAAAATATTCAAGTGCAATCTTATTAATACAAATAATCTAAAGTTGTGTATACAATTAATTGGGCCTTAATGATCCTTTCTTGTTAGACAAAGAACTCCGTCCCCTGAACCCTACAACATTTAGTTTTGAAAAGGTCGTTTTTACAGCACCAGATTTTCTGCTGTCTGGCGTTTTCTTCCCACTGGAAAGAGCCTTTTTTGAACTACTTGAACCTGAAGATTTAAATAACTTAGACGGTCCAATTGCTGTCTTCGGTCTGATTGCTGTCTTCCCAGATTTGGATGGTGCAGACGCTTTTCCAAAATTTGTTCCTAAGGTCTTTTTGGCAGATAGAACCTTGCCCTGGAAACTTGATGACTTCACTGGTACAGCTTTATTCTTGTTTTTCTCATTCAAAATCCTCACTGATTTCACATTCTTCTGCTCGGTTATTCGAGACCTGGCAATGTCCCTCTTGACATTATCTACAGTAACGGACTCCAAGCTCTCATTCTTCATTATGGCCTCCTCAATCCGGGTGGCCAGAATCAAGTCCTTCCTGGCAACTAAACTTGTCACCTTGCCTGTTAAAAGGAGGCATCTTAATTTATCAACTCGAGTAATAAAACAGTTAATGTACAACAATAGTAAAATGTGAGTTTGTAAATCCAAATGGAGATTAAAAGCGGAATGCAAATAGAACAAATTGCTCTACAAGTCACAAAGACAAAAGCAAGGATCACAATGCCAATGATGCAATTTTTAGTATAAAATACTTCCCTCCAGGGTGAATATGAGCAGCATACAACTACACAAGTAAGAAGTTTAGACACAGGGGTGTGAAGGCTTCAACCAGATCAGATGCAATATATCATCCCCTTACACACGCACTCCTGTAATCCTCAAATACCCTTCTATCTCTCTTTTTCTTAAACCTCTTATTTTTAAGAAAGCTAACAGGAGAAGCAGGTAAAAATACCTTTAGCACCCATGCGGGCAGTTCTTCCAGTACGATGGAGGTAGTCAATCTAAGAGTCAAAGGGAATGAGGAGGGCTCAATTTTCAAATGCTTTAAAACAGAAAAATAGCAAGAGAACAGCACAATACAAACAAAGCAGTCAAGATGATGCTTACAGAGTTCAAGGGAAAATCAAACATAACAACGTGATCCACATTCAAGTCCAGTCCCCTTGCAGCCAAGTCTGTGCAGACCAACGTTGGGCAATCTCCATCATCACTCTTGAACTTTTGGAGATTTTCAACCCTAGGAAAAGAGAATAGAGCACTTTCAAAGGCAGAGTAAAAAAGTGCAACCAAACACATACTTACAGAGTTGAGCTTTGATAAAGAGCTTCAATTGTTTGCATCACTCAAGAGAGAGAGAGAGAGAGAGAGAGAGAGGAAAATAGAAAAGGAGAAGTGACTAGCTACCTTTTTCCCCTTTCCTTATTGTTCATAATTTTATATGAGTGCCAAAACTAGAGTTCAGTTTGGGCTTGGTGCCCCAAAATCTGACATTTTCTTCCTCACCGTCAAGTATACCTTAGAGAAAAGTTCAAGAAATTGAGGCATGCAGTTCAAGAGGGGATCTAATGAGGTAAATAAGCCTACCATTTTTTTTTATCCCAAAACAACCAGGAAGAAAAAAATTGGAAAAAAGAAAGAAAATCAAAATTAAAATAAGCTAACACAATCAAACCAGAGCCCAAATACAACCCCGTGGCAACCCATCCACCCCATAAAAAATCAAAAGTGTGTTGTAGACACATGAGATGCTTTCTCTTCATCAGTAATTGATTTCCGTTTACCACCTTCCATCCAAAAGGATGTTTTGAAAACGTTCTGCCTCCTTTGTTCACTTTTGTTAGTAGTGGTGTTGGGTTGGAAAAGGGGGGTGCATATTTTATCATTTGTTAAGTTGTAAACTCATAACTGTGCAGGCTAAGTTTATGTTAACATTGAGGCAAAAAAAAAACTATGGCTTATAGAAGCCATCCAGAAGTTGCAGCAATCCACTCAGAGGCAAAACATGTGCAAACAATGGATTCTGGAAAATATAGACATGATGATACAATACGCACAATTATACCTTCTATCTCACCTTTGTTCTGCTGGCACCTCTCCATGGTAATTAACAGTAGAGAATTGATTTTCGTTGAGAAAGTGGTCCACAGCACGACTTGAATTCAATGTGTTGCAGAACACCATCACCTTGTTTCTCTTTGCTAAACTTGGCTCAAGGACCTGTATTGAAGTTATTAAATTGCAGAAATGTGAGTTTATTTATCAAAGATCAGGCAGAATTGCAAAGTTACACCAACTCAATCTATGACGTGATTCGACATTTGGATCTGCAAATGAACTTAATGATGCTACTGTCAAGGCTAATACCTCAATAGTTCTATCAAGTGTTCCCTAAACATAATTGGTAAAATAAGAATTGTCAGCTTGATGTAATGTTTGGGTAAGGAGAGTTGGAAGCTGTTATGGGATTCCAGACCAATAGCTTAGATTGGAGAAGGTAATGCCATGAATCAATGGCCAAACTAGTGCCATATCCTCTAGCTGCGGAATTATCATGTTTCTCCTTTTCTCTGACTCTTGGAATTACCAATAATAGTAATGCATGATTATTTTAACATAAAGGTTTTACAAGGACAGTAATTAATTAACATAACCCAGGAATTGAAATATAAGAAGTCTAATCAATTGCCACATACTCCTTTAGTAACTTAGTGTAGTCTTCTACACTGTTTGGCCAAAACAGTGTTCAAACACAACTGGAAAAATGCAAAAAAAAAGCATTGATTTTTCCCTTAGGTTCAGGGTCTTCATTTAAAAGGGAAAAAAATAAAAAAAAGACAAGAAGAATATTATATTTCTTTTCTTTTTTACAAAAAAATCATAAAAAATAAAATAAAAAAACATTCCTCTTGCCCTTGTGGAACAACATTTTGGATGCAGTGAGATGTCATCCTACATCCAACTCCCCAACATGAGATTTAGATCCCTATTGCAGGCAGATCTGAATATTTTGGTTTACGCTAATCAAGTACAGTACCATGTAGCACACCTTTAGTCAGAGTACTTCGAATGACATAGAAATAGTTTATGTCAAAGCATCAGAATTGTATTGGAAATATGACAGCTATAAAATTAATAAGAATTCCACTCTTTAGAAGATATATGTGTGTTGCTACCTACAAAACAAGATTTTCCCTCGGTCAGGGATTAAGGGTAGAAAGATAACGCATTACAACTTATTAATATTGCTAATACTTTATTACTAGTTATCAGTATAAGACAATTACAAAAATCAAAAGAAATATACCTGTAGCAATGCCTCCAGCTTATTTTCAGAACCTGATAGTTTGATAAAATCATGGCGAGCAGATGCAATCTTCTTATGCAATGTTGAAGTGCGCAGATGTACGATTCCTTGAAACTCTTCATCAATCAGGGCTTGAACTGCCTGCAAAACACCACACAAGTTATTGTCCATGATCAGTGAAGACCATAATCTGTATAAAAGCAAGTCGTCAAACTAGAACCATTTAAGATGTTGACCACCAAAATAAAACACTGCACCCTGATCACTATCACATAGTTCCAAAACAGGGTTTCATCCATGGAAGAGGCTGTGATTATCTTCTTGATGAGCAGAAGAGATTGTGATTGTCTAGTACCTCGTATTATTCTTCTAATGCAACGGAACCAGCTTTCCCAATCAATCAATTGATGTGTAGGAACTTGCCCTCATCGGACTAAATGTCTAACCTTCCCGCATTTAAAGACAGACTAATCAGTAACAGCATAGCTCTAGCAGTCAAGCTGCTTGTTAACCATTTATACTTTTACAAATGTCCATTATGCTATTGATTACAAATAATCAGTTCCTAGTACCTACTTCTTACTATGAACAATCTGCACAATATTTGTGGCTTGGCCAAAGTTTCATTGACTTGTGTTTGTGTTAATATCTGTAGCTAATTAGCTACTATACCAACAAAGCACAAGTTCATTCCTTAGGTTCATCAAGAATACAAATGATTCAGAGTTCACCAGAAGAATTTTGGAAGAAGTTTTTCGTGTTATCATCTATCCCCAATTCAGATGAGGTATAATTAGAAAACAAACATACGTAAGCCCTCAAGATATCTTTACAATAGAAAATTCCCATAAAGAAGCAAGCAGTTAAGGCCTCAGCACTAACAAGGATCACCTCTGACTCAACTTTGCCACTAACAAACTTTGGCCAGGTGACACTTGACGGCAAAAACATGGGGCAACCACATCCTAGAAATAGTTTGTGCAAAATCCTTAATAAGCAAGCAAATCATGAAGCTAAAGGGAATCTGGGGAAAGTAAAAGATTCCAGGGAATCCCAAAAAAATAGGACTTAGACATGTGATTGGGACCATTGGGCAGCCTACAGTTCACTTTGAACAATTAAATTAGGATAATTATTATAGCCACTAATCGTAGCAATTATCAAGCAATTCACATAACTACAGGGAATTTGCAAACCGCACTAGTATGACTCACTGAATCATAACTTTGACAGCATCTCGACAACCATGGAAAGTTCACATAGTTCATTTGTTTCGAACCACAGATTTATTCTTCATGGTTCAAAACAAAAGGGAAAATTAGGCACTCACAATCTCAAAATCCAAAGTGGCCTTAGTACCAGGCTCAAATAGATGCCATTGTAAAACAAAATTGGTACATCTCACATTATATGCCAAGTAGAAAGGAAAGAAATGCAATTAATTTCACTTCACTACATCAAAGTATCTCATAAATGCTCTATCAAAAAAAAAAGTATCTCATAAATGTAGTTAGACGATAGCTCAACAAAGTGTACCTTTGTCATTGTTGCGGAGACCAAAACAGTTTGGAATCCTTTATCATCAAATTTGGATGCACGATTTTTCAAGGGGGCAAGAAACTTGCGAATATCAGGACCAAAGCCACGATCAAACATGGTGTCTGCCTCATCCAACACCTATAAAAGACAGACAACATTATTAAGTGTTCTTGAGTAACTATCATGTTAACATGCCACCACAATTGCCCGCCTTCTATAGATTGACGAAAGGGATAAGGGGAAAAACGACAACAACAGAAAGAATAAGATATAAGATACCCACCAAGTATTTGATGTCACCATAAACTATATTCCCCTCCTCAATATGTTGAAGAACCCGACCAGGGGTCCCCACTACCATGTCAATTGGGGTGTTCAATGAATCCTCTTGAGGTCTTAGACGACCACCACCACTTACCATGGTAGACCTGAACCGTGCATGATGGCTGACAGACTTTGCCACCCGAAACACCTGCACAGCCAATTGATTTTAATTAAGCGAAAGAAACCGCTATAATTTATGCAGGGCAAATCCAGAGAAAATATATAAGAACCTGCTCAGATAGCTCCCTTGTGGGGCACAGCACAACAGCTCGAGGACGTCTGGGCTTCATTAGTATGCCCTGTAATGCCTCATCGCCTCTCATCATCTATAAGATCAACAAATATGAAGCTTCTTTTATCAATACCCAGCATATAAATCTTTGTAGTGTCAACACAGCCTGGTTGCACTCTTCTGAATCTCTGAACCTTAAATGTCAATTTAGATGAATGGCCATAATCCAACAAACAAAGATAAAGAAAAGGCCAAACAATTCAACTACCTAAAAGGATTGGAGAGAGTTTGTAAAGCTAAGAAAACTGAAACAAATGGCCAATACAGCCGTCTGCACGCAATAAAAAAAATACCATAGTTTAATTCAACTATGTTTAGAGTATGAAGTGCAATTTATTACCATATGTTATAATTGAGTTCTATCAATATCAAATTATTGTTAAGTTGTGTGGACCTAATAAGTATCGTATAATCCAAGTCTGATAAATATTGTTAAGCCCATGTTTGGTATGTCGAACGAGCTTGGCTTTTAAGAGATTTAGCTTTTCTTTAAAAAAAAAAAAAAAAAAGTTAGTGTTTGGAATTATTTATTTAGGATAGTTTATTTTCCTTTTTTCTTTTTGTTAAAATGCTTAATATATCCTTGCTTTTTGTTTTTAAGTTGTACTGTTTTTAGATATTAGTACAACTTTTTTTAAATAGTTGAGATTAGAGTTGACTTTTTGATTAAGGATATTATACTCATTTCACTCAAAAAAAAAAATTTTAACCTGTTTGGGATGTGTGTTGGTTTTTTTTTTCACAAAAAAACCATTTTTTTAGTGATCCCAAACAAGGGATAAGGGTACTTTTAATATTTTTTTACAACATTGTAACCCTAGCTATATATAACGTAGCACAAAACAATTATGATGTAACTTCTCATTTTTCATCATATTAAAACTCTGCCACGGGCGTAGTCCTCGTTCAGCAAACTTATCCTTTTTCTTTCTGCATTTCTCTCATATATCCTAGGATTTGCTATAGCCCTAACAGGTAGGAGGAATAGCTTCAATATTTATTGTGAATGAAGGTGTAAGATTTACCTGAACAAGAGGCAACATGTACGCAAGGGTCTTGCCAGAGCCAGTGTGAGAACCCAAAACCACACTCTTCCCTTCTAACACAGCAGGTATCCCAATACTCTGAATCTCAGTAGGCGCCGAAATACCCATTTCCTCCAAAGCCCCCATCACCTCCTCACCCAATCCAAGCTCCTCAAAACTCGATGCCAAATCCACACTCTTCTTCTTCTTCTTCTTCCTTGAACCATCATCCACCGAGGACGACGACGGATGCTGCGGCGGTCTGCTTTGTGGGGATTTTGTGGAGTCCTTGAGGTGCCTAATTCTGAGCCTCTCGAGGAGAATCGAGTGCTTTATGGGCTGCAACGCTTCCTCCGCCGTGGCGGTGGCGGTGGCGGTGACGGAGGAGCATAGCGGCCTAAATCCTACGACGGCCGTTGGAAGTGGCGGCGGCGATGACAGTTTGGAGAGTGGGAAACGTTTGGGTGGGGAGAAGAGAGAGAAAGAGAAACGAGTTGAGGCCGAAGAGGAAAGAGAGAGGCTAAGAAGTGTTCTTCCACCACATCCCATTTTCGCAGCTTCGAATTGGATTTAGATTTCGCTTTTCTTGGCGCATTAGCGAAGTGGATGGGGTTTTTTAAGATCTTACTGAAACAAAACCAAACGAAACGAAAATTTATTTGAAAAGGAAACCAAAAACTCTGATAAAGATGGAAATGAAACACAACTTGGGAGGTCATGTGGAGTTAATTTTCGGCATAAAATGAATTTATTTTAATAATTTAAAGTGTTTATTTTATTATTTTTAATATGTAAATTATATATACAAAAATTAAATTAAAAATATATTATTAAATATCTAAATAAATTATATTTATATTAAAATAAATTAATAATTACTTTTTTCAAATAATTAATATTATTTAATTATTATTATTTTACTTAGATAGTTTATACAGTGATAATTTACGGCCTTATTGTTAAAGAAAAATTCTAATGAAAATTTAGTCTTAGACCATTTTTTGTCTAATCCTTATATGGCATTTCTTGTTTTTTTTTTTTTTTTAATATTAAGGTAACTAGAAACTTTAAAATGAGCAGTTCAATTTAAATGAAATTTCATATCCTTTGATACCTGTGTATATTTATATTGTTACTAGCTAATTTGTCCGTGCTAAAATTATTATTGAATATAATCAAATAATAGTAGCTAATGAACATAGTAGTACATCCATAGTTTAGAAAAAAAACATGGAGGAGGGAGACATAGTAAATAATTAATAAATTAAAAAATAATTTATTAATTTATTATTAATTATTAACTTACTAATTTATTATATAAATTTATACTTTATTTATTTATTAATTTACTACAAATTTATTATTAATTTATAAGTTTATAATTTATTATTAAATACAATAAGTTTAAACAATTGACATAATAAAATATAATATAAATTTTAGTTATCAAAAATTAAATTTGAACAATTACATAAATATTATATTTTACACATTATAAACGTATTGTATATTTTCAAAAAATAGATAAATTATATCACTATAAGTCAAATACATTCTAATTAGATTGACACATATAAGCTTAACAATCATTTATATTATTTTTTACTTAAAATAAATTATAGAAGAAATATAAAATTACAAATATAAATAAATAAAATTTACAGATTCAAAAAATAAAAATAAAAATTAGTCTAAACTTGATAATTTTTCAAGCGTTCCACAAGTTATAGTTTTCAAGTCTGCTTCTAATCTTTCATTCTCGTTTATTTCTTGATACCTTTTTGTTGCGTAGATTGTGTTGCGTGTGATCATTAAAACTTGCACCATCTTCAGCGTTAGTCTAAATCTGTACTCGTTCAGGACCTATCCACCTGCACTAAAAAGTGTCTCCGAAGCAACTGTAGAGACAGTAACTACAAGTATATCACGACCTATCGCAGATAATACTGATCACGACACCTCGTGTTGTTTTCAATACTCTAAAATATCAAAATCATCTTCATCTAAATTTTTTATAGTATCAAAATAACGTTGAAATTCTATTACAGAACTCATATAAATCTCAGAAAGTCTGCTAGTTTTTATTATAAACCAATCATTCGTACGACTTTGAGATGAAATCATAACCACATGTTGTGTTAATTAAAGTATTATATTAGTTTTATATACATCATGTACTTTTTTAAATGTTTTATTTATTGGTTTAAGTTGATTTATATTACGATAAATATTTTTTTAAAAATATTATAAACTAATATTTTTACTCCTAAAATCTAGTATTGAAGTTATTCTAAAAATATGTATTATTTTACTATAATATTTTTAAAATTTATTTTTCATATTAAATATCATGCGATAATAATTTTTATTGATTACAAATTTATCAAATATTGCTATTATTTTTTTAATTGTAGTAAAACTAATAGAATAGGCGAAATGTAAATATAAGAAAATAATTTTGTCACTTGATCAAAAATTTTATAAAAAATTTTATATAGCTTTAAAATTTTCAAATCACTAAGTATTGGTGGAGTAAAATGAATTATCATATTCATTTTAAAAAATAAATTAATAAATTTTTTTTTTATTGCTATTTGTAACATATTATATGTCGCATTTCATCTAATTTTTACACTATGTTGGAATTTTTTAAATTTTATATTTTCTTATTGACAGATTTTTCTATAATTAATTATCCAAAAATTTCTTTTTTTTCGATAAATATTAATTTTTTTTGCATTACTATTTATATATTTTATTACTAGTCTAACTCGTTTAATAGACTCATTGTGATATTTAAGTTCTTCTTTAACAATTAAATTTAAAATATGCCCAAAACAACGACCATAAAATAAAGAACTAAACAAATAAAACTGTAAATTACGTTTTAAATAGTTAATATATTCATTATTATAAGAAGTATTATCTAAAGTAATAGAAATTATTTTTGATATAATGCTCCACGAAACTAATTTTTGTCTATTTTATATATTTAAAGAATAACCGGTATAGAAAAAATAAACAGGTTTAAATGAAAATTTTCTTTTACATAAATTCCAGTTATTATCTATAAAATGTGCTGTAATCCATTGTTATTATGTAGCATTTCTATCAATCCATGAATCAAAAGTTAAACAAATTTTAAATTTTTAAATAAATCTGCCAACTCAATTTTAATTTTATCAAATCATTGTAAAACTCTATTTGTAGTAATATTTCTAAAAAACGTATAAATTGAGGAAAAAAAATGTGCCTTGTACCATATATTCAAACGTCGGTTGTTTACTCATTAAAAATGATTGTTCATATTCTATTATATAATGAACAACATAATTTTGTGTGCAGGTAGAATCATTGAAAAAACTAACAATATTGCCAGTTGAACTCCTTTCTATCTACATTTTTTAAGTGAATACTAAAATGTCTACGTAAGTGACTAATGTCATTCGATGTATTACCTGAAAAAAGATTATTACAAATTTTACATTTTACTTTAACAGTTACGGTGTTATCAGAATTTTTTTCAAAAATTTTTTCAAAAAATCCTCCCAAATTTGAAACATTTTTGCTAGACGAACCTATAAATGCAAATGCAGCAACAGATATTAATGAGCCCGTGAATGGGTTATGAGCAAGGGTATAGGGAGTGAGATTAAAACCACTAGTTGAAAATGTGAAAATCTCTTATTCTTCATCAACAAAAAATATATGTCGATGTGGATTCATAAATAAAATAAAAAATTATAATTTTTGAAATTGAAATTAAATTAGAGTAAAGAGTAGAGAGCCCAGAAAAAAGTAAATTAAAATTTTAAATCAAAATCAAATTTAATTTTTTAAAAAGTAAATTAGAATTAAAATTTTGTTATTCAAATAAAATAAATATTATAAAAATTAAATTACAAAAAATAAAATAAACTGAATTAAAGAACTCTAATATTTAATCTTGATCTCGATCGATTTGTGTTTTGATCTTGATCTTGCTTTATAATTTCACTCCTTGATTCACCAACAGTTGCACTGAACTCGAATATCACCGAACTCAAATATTACCAATTAATTGGAGGATAGATAGTAGAGAAAGTTTTGAATGAATTTTTTTAAATGGGAGTAGCCGAAAAAAAAATCCTAAATTTTTGTTAAAAAAAATTAAAACTATCCGTTGGGCTCGGCCCGTGGCCGAAAAAAATATTAAAACTAGCCATTAGGCCGGACCCGGGCCGGGCCCAACGAATAGTTAATCTCGGCCCTTCATTTCAAATAAAAGTGATCGTGGCCATTGGTTTTGAAAAACTGACCGTTGGAATTTGAAAACGGTTGTTGGTGGGGGTGGTGTCGAGCCGTGTCGAGCCTAACGGTAACCTAATCCTAGCCATTGGATTTTCTGATTTTAATCTTGGCCGTCGGATCTAAGCAAACTAGCCGTTGGGCTTGGGCCGACCTGGCCCACAGGCCAACCAAGTGGGCCTGCAATTTCTGGCCAAAACGGGCGGGCCTAGGGGTAGGCTATGTGCTTCGACCCGGTCCGGCCCACAGGCTCAGGGGGGATGGAGCAGGCCCGGGGTTGGGAGTAACGGGCTAGGGCCGGGCTCGGACTATAGGCGGGTCGAGCCGAGCTTGTACAGTGCCAGACCTCGAGCCGCCCATCGGCCTTAGGCCTTTTTTACACCCGTAAGTTCGGTATATAGTAATTATCATGCTGCACACAACTTAACACTAGCAACATAATTGAAGCTCTTTTAAACCCATTCTTTTAAAGTCCTGAGTTTGATGTTTCAAATCACACTGCAAATTGAGCAGAAGACATGGGAACCAAAATGAAGTAGAAAATAAAGCAACACTGCTATGCAACACAACTAACAGAAAATTTAAAGATACCAAATGCTGACTTGAAGGAGGGCAAGAATTGGCAACTATGTAGTTCACCTATATAAAGGTTAAATACTAAAATTGCTTCTCTAGATTACTTCCTAGCTGCAAAAGGAGAGCTTTTTTCATTTTTTGCTAGATAAAAAGATTCAAGGGGGCGATTGAAGGTAGCAATCTGTCCTAGGTGTGACCATAGACACTCCAATCTGCCAGGATCCAGAACTGGAGAAGAGACCACCAGAACGTAGCGAGCCATAGCTTAACCACAGGCTCACCAAAGATCAAGTGACGTCAAGCTGGGCCAACTGAATCTCAAGGCTCAAGGGGGCATCGGCACACCTCGAACCTGTGACCTCTTGTACCCAACCACAACCGCTTGGGAGTTAAGACCTCGACCACTAGGCTGCCACCCTCGGTGGTGCAAAAGGGGGATTTGCTCCTACAAAAAGGATGAGTATCTAGAGGATGTTCTCCTAACCCAAAGGGGCTGGCTAGAATTCTCCACTTTTGGATGGAAAAACAGCTCCAAAATGGCATGCATTCCAGACTTCCAGCATTAAGGTCAGGCATCTCTCAGCAGTCAGTATAATGATGAACACGCTAAAAATTCATGTTGACCAGACCTCAAATTCATCTCAAGTTTGAAATATCCAGTCTTCTGGATGCCCAATCATTTTAGAAAAAGTACATCCAAAATTTAAAAAATACACAAGAAGACAGTTCCAGATGCAATTTATTCATGAGAATATAAAATATATAATATGCTGCACAGTTCAATTAATACAATACACCAAAATCTTATACTTAAATGGGCAATCCACATTAGATAGTATGCCAGCCTTAACAAACCATTATAACTGCATTAATGCTATTGAGAAGAAGTGAAGAAAGCTGGCTCGAAAATGATTCCAAAAATTAGTATTTCATACTTAAGAGTGTAAAATTTTGCATTCTCATGACACTGGGAATGCATTACAGCAGTAAATAAAAATGTTCAATGTGATTCCAGTGATTTACCATTCTCTTACCCTTTTTGTCCATCTTGTAATATTTGGTATGTGTTTGGAACAGGTTATTCCAGATACACCATAGGAACGGAAACTAAATTGTTATATACTTCACAGATGGGAAGTAGCAGCTAGAATTACTTGTACAGTTCAGGCTTCAAGACTCCAACATAAGGCAAATTCCTGTATAATTCAGCAAAGTCTAGTCCGTAGCCCACGACAAAATAATCTGGACACTGCAAAGACCAAAAAAAAAAGAACTTGTGTGCATAACATTTGAAAAAACAATTGACAGAATATTTCTCAAAAAGGAAAGAAAATCTAAAAAACAGTGGAAATAATCAAACCAGAAAGACCAGCTTATTATCCCACATCCCATATTGGATGAGGCAGTGTAGACTGTTTGCTGATTGGCGACATGAGTCCATCAACCAGGAAGGGAACTTGCATACTGTGAGTGTGCGAGATTGTCAAGATTGTCTATTTTTATTATTTTGTTATAATTATGGAGTAGTTTAGTATTTATTACATAATTAGGGTTTTTGGTTCTCCATTATATATACCATGTAATTTGTCATTAGCGGTAAGTTGTTGCTTAATATGCAATAATAGTATTCTTCACTCTGTTTGCTAACATGGTATCAAAGCAGGGTTCAAAACCCTAATCCGCCACCGACCGACCGACCTTTCTGGCGCCAGTGACCTCCATTTCCTCCGGCACTGTCGTCGTCTTCTTGTTGGCACCTCGATCTTTTCTTCTTCGCAAGAACTAGTCAATTCTCTCCCTCGCGGACTCCTTCATCACAACAACAACCATTTGACGTTCTTCTTCTCCCTACGGCACCGTCGACCTCACCTCTTGTTTGCGTCGCCCTAGTTCTGACCTCGAAACCTCATATCTACACTTCCTTCAATTGCGAAAAACCTACTCGAAGCCACCTACGACAACCACTAGCACTTACGATTTCGTCGGGCTCTTCTTCCCCAACCGTCACCGTGACTTCAGAAACCCTATATCTGTACACCAATCCTTGCCGCCGACGTCCGAAACCCTAGATCGGCAACCCTTTGCTCTCAAAAAACTTCAGCCAAGGCTCTTTGACCACCGATGACTTCACCGGACCTTTCCACCAACACCGGTGACCTCGCAGGAATCTTTAAAGCTCTCTCTCTCTCTCTCTCTCTCTCTCTCTCTCTCTCTCTCTCTCTTCCACCTTGGTTCTCAAGCCCTCGGATCTTCTTTGCAGGGCTAATTCTTAGTCCATTGTTGCAGATCCGATGATTCCATTATTAGCAGATTTGATTTTCTTGATTTATTCCCTATGGCTGAAGGTAAATTGCAAGCTATTAGCATCCGTCTCAATGGAACCAATTACTCTTATTGGTCTAATGTTATAAAGATTTTCTTCCTTGGAAAAAGAGCGATGGGGCTATGTAACTGGTTTTAACCGTTTGACCTACAGATCCAAAAGCTGAGGGATATAACGCATCGATTATAGTTTGGGACATGGAAAATGCATAAGTACTTCCTTGGTTTTATAACTCTGCGGAACCAAGTATTTGAATGAATTTCTCCAAGTATAAAACTGCCAAGCATATGTGAGATTATCTTCAAAACATGAATCTCACCTCTAACTTTGCCAAACAATATGAATTGAAGATGCCTATTCTAATGAGATGACAACTTATTAGGATCAATTGACTCTTATAGAACCTCTTGACCTGCAAGCTTACAACTGATAATAGTTATCTTCAGTATCGTGAAAAGAAGCGATTCATACAGTGTCTTATGACACTCCATGATTAGTTTAAGCCATTTCGTGGTGCTATCCTTCATTGCCCTCTGTTGCCTTCTGTCGATGGGGCTATTTGCGAACTCATTGCAGAGGAGACAAGGTTTAAGGTTGCTCAAATGGTTATTCCTACTCTGTTAATCTTTGCCACTCCTTCGTCAGTTGGTGTCACTTCTCATCCTCCGTTGCCGCCCACTCCCTCTCCTCACCTACCAGGTCACAAGGAAACCAAATTGCTAAGTTGCCATGGATGAATGCAGTTTTTATCCCCAGAAGGGCCATTAAAATCTGCTTGTCCTAAGTTAGCACAAAAGGGCCACTCTTCCTCATCAACCACCTCTTGTAACCCTGCATCGTCTTATTTCCCTCTTGTTGCCTTTGCCACGCCTGTATCACACGACACCACATCTCTCCCATCCCAGTCACTGGTAGTTCAGTTTCATCAGTTTCAAGCCATGCTCACTTCTTTTGAGCCTCAGTCACATGCTTCCATGACTACCTCCCATTCAAGTTTACATAATTCTTACTTCTCAGGTATACCAACCTCAACTTGGATCTTTGACCCTAGTTCTTCCCATCATATGACTTTTGATTTCTTGTCTTAGTAATTGTGTTTCTCCTTCTTTTCTTATTACTGTTCACACTGCAAATGGTACATCTATGCAAGTTATCTCTATCAGTTCGGTGGTTCCATCTTCCTCGCATTCGTTATTTATTCCTAATATGTTTTATATACCACAGTTGTCTGTTAGTCAGCTTTCTAATTCTGATTTTGATGTTCTTTTCTTTTCCACAATTGTGTTGTACAGGGACGGACATCTAAGAAGCAGATTAGGATCGGGCATACAACTGGTGACTTATAGCTTCTAGAGAGTCTACACCTTCCAACGACTTCCTCTGTTGCTATGTCATTCTTTTCTTTAGATCAGCATTCTTTCCCTTCTTTTCATTTGGCATTCCTGTTTGGGACATTTATTTAGTGAGCGTTTAAAAATTCTGGTTCGGTCTGGTAGGTTAGGCAAAGTGTTAGTTAGTGATATTTCTGAATGCAATGAATGTGAACTTGCTAAAATGTCATTTGTTCCTTTTAATAAAAGCATGCCTATTTCTACTTCTCCTTTTTCTATGGCTCATACTGATGTATGGGGTCCTTCACTCATTGTCGCCAAGAGTGACTCCGTCTACTATGTGTCCTTCGTTGAGAATTATAGTAGGTTCTGCTGAGTTTATCTTATGTCTCACAAATTTAATTTATTTCGTATTTATTACAATTTTCACTCTATGTTTCAAATCCAATTTTCTACTACTATAAAAATTCTTCGTTCGAATTAGGTGGGTGTATTTTTCGACTGAATTTGCAAATCTTCTTACTTCTTCTGGTAGCATTCACCAGTCCTCTTGTTCGGACACCCCGGCCCAGAATGATAGCGCAGAAAAAAAAAACATCAACATGTTCTCGATATAGCTCAGTCTCTCCTTCTCTCTTCCCCTATCCCTACCATTTTCTAGGATAAAGCCATTCTTATGGCCGTGTATGATGTATCTTCTCAATCATATGCCATCTCCTCTTCTTTGTAGTATCTCTCCTCATGAAAATCTTTTCGGTCAGGCTCTTAATTATTCCTTGTTTCAGGTTCTTGGTTCCGTCTGCTTTGCCCTTCTTTCAAAATGCGAATGGACCAAACTCAATGCCCGTTATGCCCTATATGTCTTCTTAAGATATAACCTCCAGCAAAAAGGGTATCGGTATTATGACCATATTTCAAAACGCTTATTTGTCGAGCCTCATGTCATGTTTCTTGAGCATCTCTTCTATTTTAATCTTTCTCCCAAGTATGCCCATGTCTCCAAAAATGACTTGATTTTTTTGGATCCTTTTCCTCTCAATGTGCCTTCTGAGGACTTTATCTCTAATCTTGATGTTTCTCAACTACCTTTCTCATCCACCCCCCTTTGCCTTCATCTTTCCCGTTAGTCTACACTCGCTGAATGGTTACCTCTTCTCCCTCATTGCCCGCCAGCTCTCATACTGCTACCACGACCCCTTAGGCATCTAATCCTCCTGAACGACGCTATCCTTTGCACACCCGTATACCACCGGTAAGACTTGGTTTCTCGAATACATCTTTCTCTCCATCCTATCATGCTTTTTTAATGTCTATTCATGACTATTTTGAGCTTCAAACTTATAAGAAAGCATGTATTGATCCCAATTGGATGAATGCCATGTCCGAGGAATTGAATGCTTTTCGAAAAAACTGGTACTTTGGAGCTTGTTCCATTACCTGCAGGTAAAAATCTTATTGGATGTAAGTGGGTGTAAAAAGTTAAAAAAACTCACTCAGATGGCTCTTTAGAGCGTTACAAAGCTTGTTTGGTTACCAAAAGCTTATCTCAGGAATACGGTGTGGATTATGAGGAGATCTTTGCCCATGTGGCTAAAATGACCACCGATCGTACTCTTATCTCCACCGCTGCAGTTTGTCACTGGCTTCTATTTTAGCCAAATGTAAAGAATCCATTTCTCAATAGGAATCTTAATGAAGAAGTTTATATGTGACCCCTTCCAGGTCTGACACATCTCCCTGTCTTGGTTTGCCACCTTTATCATGCCTTCTATGGTTTCAAGCAATCTCCTCATGCTTGGTATAACCGTTTTTAGTTTACTGGTTTTTAGATTGGTTTTCATCTCAGTGCACATGATTCGGTCCTGTTATCCATCATACTTCTGATGGTATTGTGGTCCTGCTCTTATATGTAGATGACATAATCATTATTGATTCTAACTCTGCCACTATTTTAGACATCAAGCAACATCTTTTTCAAGAGTTTGAGATGAAGAACTTGGGCCATTTTCGATATTTTCTTGGTATTAAGGTGGTTACTTCTCCAAAGGCTATCTTCTCTCTCAAACTAAGTATGCCCATGATATTATTCACCGTGCGCACTTCACCGGTGATAAAATTGTTGACACTCCCATTAAACTGCATACTAAGTTTTCTTCCACTGATGGTGCGCCACTTGAGGACCCTTCACTTTATCGGGAGTTAGTTGGGTGCTTGGTTTAACTCACTATGACACGCCCTGACATAGCTTGTGCTGTTCTGTGGTTAGTCAGTTTGTCTCGACTCCACGCTCTACTCACTAGGCAACTTTACTCTGTATCATTTGCTATGTTCGGCACGCTATCTTTCAGAATTTGTTATTATCCTTCACATCCTCGTTGACTCTTCAGGCATATGCAAATGCTGATTGAGCTAGTGACGTATCCGATTAGAAGTCCACTACTGATTTTTGTATCTTTCTCGGTGATTCTCTTATTCTTGGAAAACAAGAAACAGTCTGTACTAAGCATGTTTCACTGCAGAGGCTGAATATTGGGCAATGGCCCATGCTATTGTTGAAATTATCTGGCTTTGGTGGTTTTTCTCTGATCTTGGTGTCCCATCTACTTCTCCTACTTCTTTATATTGTGACAATAAGAGTGTCATCCAAGTTGCTCATAATTCTGTATTTCATGAGCATACCGAATATATTAAGATTGATTGCCACTATGTCAGTCACCATCTTTAGTTGGGCACTATCTATTTACCATTTGTTTCATTTATCTTGCAGCCTACCGATTTCTTCACCAAGACTCACACTGCAGCTCGTTTTTGTTTTTTGCTGGACAAACTCTCGCTGCTCTCTGAGCTCGTATCATGAGTTTGAGGGGAGGTGAGAGTGAGATTGTTGAGATTTTCTATCTTTGTTATTTTGTTATAATTAAAGGGTAGTTTAGTATTTATTACATAGTTAGGGTTTTGGTTCTCCTTTATATATACCATATAATTTATTATTAGCGGAAAGTCTTTACTTAATATGCAATAATAGTATTATTTACTCTATTTGCTAACAACATCATTCATACGAAGCAAGTCGACTCATTTACTTCACAATTGCAAAGGATCTGAGATACAAAGTTTGCACCTATGGAAACGTTGTGGTTAAGTTAAGGGTCTAAAAACGGCCCGACTTGACCCGGTCATGGCTCGGGTGGGCTAAGCCCGGCCAGGGCTCGGGCTGGGCGGACTCCCGCCAAAAGATCGGGCCGGGCTGGGCTTGGCTTTTTTCTAAGGGGTAGGTCCAAGCTCCAAGGGTATTAGCCTTAGGCCTCGGTCCTCGGACCTGGCTTTTGGTCGGGCCTGTTGGGCTTTTTTTGAGCTTTTAGGTTTTTTAATTTTTTTTTGTTATTGTAACTTGTATAATATAAATTTAAATTTTTTTTAATTATTAGTTGTTGTTATATTAATTTATTAGTCAAACTTCATAATAAAT
>JAOTRH010000022.1:6887889-6904210 GCA_034768845.1 Heliamphora exappendiculata | reverse complement strand
CCAGGTGGCATCTCGGCTATATGGGACTTCCGTGAGGGGAGTTTGTTCTTGCATGATAAAGCATGGGCTTTTAAAAAAAAAATTGAAGACCGGGTAACAGAAAACACTCGGATTGTCAATGAATAGGCGGATTCGGGCTAGATGGAGTTCGAATGCCCCACGGGGAAAAATTTCACTGCGCCACTAAAGTGTCGCCCCGTGACACTATGCCACGACTGTTCGAGAGGTATGGGCCATCCTCGAGTAGACATTTGCCTCGACTAATGACCTGTCCCGGTTATATGATATGCTGTAGAGTATTTTTCGGATACAACAGGAAGATCGCTCTTTCTCATATTATTTCACAGAGTTCAAAGTATTGACAGATGAGAATGATCAGTTGGTACTTTTTACCAATCGATATGAGGTTTTCCGCTAGCAGAGGATGCAGTTTTTAATAATTTGCTTTCTAGCTAGGGTAAACCAGCAACTTAACTTGATACGTTCTCAGATTTTGGCTGGGTCTGATATTCCATCTTTATCTGAGGTCTTCCGACGGATGAACTGAGCCATTAGTAGAGAAAAGCCTCGTGATACTACTACTGATCCTAATGACCATACAGCCCTAGGGGCATTTCGTGGTGGGAGTAGAGGTGGTTTTCGTGGGAGAGGTCGTGATGGCGGCAGAAGTGATGGAGGCCGAGGGGGGAGAGGCCGTGATGGGAGACGAGACAAAGGTCGAGGTAGACGTGACACCAGATCCTGCTACTATTGTGGAGAGCAGGAACACTTACAGAGCTCGTGTTGGAAGTTACATAGGCGTTCTACATCCTCTGTGGCCAATGCCGTAACCAAGTATGTTGCTCCGCCCCCTTCTTCTGAGCAGTGAACTACCGATATAACACAGGAGGAATATGATCAGTTCATTCAGATGCGAATTGGGAATACAGCCGATACTTCATCCGCTACAGTTGTAGATAACCCAGTTGCATGTATGGCCACCCCCAGATCATGGGTGATAGATTCGGGCGCTTCTGCCCATATGACCCACTCCACAGTTACCTTTTCATCTTATCAGTTGACCCCTGAACACAGTGGGGTGATTGTTGCCAATGGAGGAACTTTGGCGGTGAAAGGGCAGGGAATAATTACTCTATCTCTAGCCATTACACTCTCTGATGTTTTACATACTTTTGCTAATCCGTTTAACTTACTATCTGTGAGTCGTATTACCAGGGATCTGCACTGTTCAGTAACTTTTTTTTCCTGATCATTGTGTTTTTTAGGATATGATTTCGAGGAATACTATCGGTAGAGAACGGGTGGTAGGTGGCCTGTATGTGCTAGATGATACTTTGGATGTTGCATGCTCCGGGCGATCATTTCAGATATTGGATATACATTGTCAGCTGGGTCATCCCTCCTTGCCAAATTTGAAGAAACTATGTCCCAGTTTCAGTCAGGTTACCCAATTAGAATGCGAGTCGTATAGATTTGCTAAGCACATGTGTGTGTCGTATGTATCCATAAAAGATAATAGAATCATGAATCCTTTCTCTTTAGTTCACTCAGATATTTGCGGCCCGTGCTCTGTCACTTCTTTATTTGGTTTTTGGTATTTTGTGACTTTTGTTGATGACTATTCTCGCATTACTTATCTTTATCTTATGAAAAAGTGGTCTCCATTACCTACTGTGTTAACTGCCTTTTATAATGAAGTCCACACTCAATTTGGCACAATTATGAAAATCCTTCGTAGTGATAATGGAGGTGAGTACGTTGAGGGCTTGTTGGGTTCATACCTGTGTACACATGGAATTATTCACAAGACATCATGCCCTGACACACCTCAGCAGAATGGGGTGGCTGATAGAAAGAATAGACATCTCTTGGAAACTGCACGTTCCTTGATGTTTCAGATGCGGGTTCCCAAAGTATTATGAGGTGAAGCTGTGATGACTGCTTGTTATTTGATTCATCGATAGCCTTCCTCTATCCTACATAGTGCTACACCCTTGTCAGTATTACATCCTCAGCAGATTCTTTTCTTCTTACCACTCAAGATCTTTGGGTGTGTTTGCTATGTGAGAGATACCAGGCCGCATGTGACGAAGTTGGATGCTCACGCACTAAAGTGTGCCTTCATGGGATATCCTAAAACCCAGAAATGATATCAGTGTTATAGTCCTGACTTGCGACGATTTATTGTTTCTCGAGATGTGGTGTTTATTGAATCTACTCCATTCTATGGCTCAGCTACTATACCTTTCTCCTATGTGGATGATGGTTTAAATCAAATTCTGCTATATCAGTCCTCCCATGATTTACCAGTGGCATCTTCTCCTATAGTCAATCCTTTGGTTGATCTTCCCGAGCAGTCTTCACCTGCTACCTTCGAGGCACTTATCCTTCCTCATCCTCCGATTCCTCAGTATCACTAGGCTCCACCACCTCTCCTCTACTCGAGTCAGTATCTCCTCAGCCGGATCCAACCTTTGATTAGGTAAGTGACCCTTTTATTACTTTACGCAAATCTTATCGTAATTGTAGAGATCATCCCTTATATACTACATCCTATCGTGGTTTACCTGCTACTGTCCAGAAGGGTATTACTACCCTTGATCAGCATCATTTATCTTGCTCTGTTGTAGATGCTCTTTCTCATCCAGGTTGGCGTCAGACTATGATTGAGGAAATGAATGCTCTTGAGGCTAATAATACATGGGACCTGGTAAGTATTTTTTCTGGGAAGATTGCGATCGGTTATAAGTGGGTCTACGCAGTCAAACTTCATTCTAATGGCATTCTTGAGCGCCTGAAGGCTCGGTTAGTAGCCAAGGATTATACTCAGACCTATGGCCTTGACTACTTTGATACCTTTTCTCCTGTTACAAGGATGGTCTCCGTTCGTCTGTTCTTATCCCTGGTAACATTCCATCAGTGGCCCTTATATCAACTTGATGTGAAGAATGCCTTCCTTCATGGTGATTTGAAGGAAGAAATTTATATGGAGCAACCACCCGGCTTTGTTGCTCAGGGGGGTCCCCTAATCAAGTATGTCGATTAAAGCGCTCCTTATATGGTCTGAAGCAGTCTCCTAGTGCCTGATTTGGTCGTTTCAGTTTTGTATTACATGAGTTTAGTCTTCAGCAATCAGCAAAGGACCATATTGTATTCTTTCGTCATACCTCAGCCGGATGCATATTACTCGTCGTCTATATGGATGACATTGTTATTACTGGTAGTGATAATGGAGGGATTGCTGAGCTTAAATCATTCTTAGGCACCAAGTTTCAAACGAAAAATCTTGGTGAACTTCAGTATTTCTTGGGCATTGAAGTAACCCGAAATAAGAAAGATGTGTTCATTTTTCAGCAAAAGTATGTTCTTGACATTCTAGAGCGTACATGATATATGAATACTAAAGGAGTTGACTCACCTATAGAGACTAATGTCAAACTAGAACTGAAGGAAGGAGTGCCTCTTTCTGATCCTAACTAGTATCGCCGTACAGTGGGACAACTAAATTATCTTACTACGATGACTCGTCCAGATATTGCTTATTCAGTGAGTGTAGTCAGTCAGTTTTTGTTTGATCCCCGTATTCCTCATTGGCAAGCGGTGTCACGCATCCTTCGGTACTTGCACAAAAACCCAGGAAAGGGCATCCAGTTTTCTGATCATGGCCATATGGGCATGGAAGGCTACTCTAACGCAGATTGGGCTGGATGCACTTTTGACAGAAAATCAACATCTGGTTACTTTATATTTGTTGGTGGCAATTTGGTTTCCTAGAAAAGCAAGAAGCAGACTGTGGTATCCAAGTCTAGTGCTAATGCTGAATACCGGACTATGGCTCTAGCTACTGCCAAAATTATGTGGCTTCAGCAGATTTTGACAGAGTTATACTTTCCTCTTAGAGGATCGACCAGATTTTGGATTGATAATACATCTGCTATCTATATTGCCACCAATCCCATCTTTCATGAGAGGACGAAGCATATCGAAGTTGATTGCTATTTTATCCGTGAAAAATATCAGAAAGGCATTGTTAACTTTGGCTCTATTCTTACAGGCGAACAGGTGGCAGATATTTTTACCAAGGCGTTACCGGGTCCGCGTGTCTCATATTTATGTAACAAGCTGGACACAGTTGATATATATGCTCCAACTTGAGGGGGTGTTAGTAGTAGCTTATTATTATTATTATTACTATTATTATTATTGTGTGTGTGTGGTTACATGATTATTATGGTGTTTTCTCTTTCTAATATAAATAAATGTGCTCGCCTATCTAGTTGGATACGGCTCCCTATTATTTTATTTCTTCTAACACCATCCAAGTAGTAAAACAAGTCAACCTTCCAACTAAAAGTTTGACAACAGAAACAAATGCCTTTCTGGTGATTTAAGTTTTAAAGGAAATCCCCAAACTCTAAAGGCAGAAATAATTAATTTTTTCCCCGAATTCTCAAAAACCATTGGCTTCTCACCACAGACATGCCTTGTCAATGCTGGAGCCACTCTTTCTATATTCATGACTTTGATGGGTTAAAAGGAGAGGAGCATATGCCTAATATTCTCATTTGAACATGATTAAGTATTTAAATTCAAGTACGAAGAAGAAAAGGAGAATAGAGCGGCAGCTTCCGGCCCATAGAAGTATAGTGCACTTGAGTTTATTCTCTACATTCCCATTGGACCCTATTAGAACTCTAGTCTCTATGTAGCTCAAAAAACTCAAACATAGAGGTAGACAGACAGAACAAGGAATATCATGATGATTAGTTCCTAGCATTGATGAAAAATTGTCAGCATTCCCTCACAGCTGGTATTAGTACTCATTAAGCACTCTTCTCTTGGAATGTAAGTGTAAATGAATAAAAATTGAAGGCAAAAAGAACCTTCCTACATGTCAAACAAGAGAAATGAACGAGAAAAGAGAAGGGCCATGGTCCAATCATGAGCTAAAAATTAAGAAGTAATTATCAAGATATTTACAATATCAACCGGATGCACTGTGACAGCTCTTTCAACCCTTGAAGACACTGAAAATCCTTGAACTTCCACAAAACTCATTACATCCCCCATTGCTATCGTCAGGAAACCTCAGAGTTGTTGAGTTTGTGTCTCGAATTTCCCAACAGAACCAAAAGCTGGAGCTAGCTAGTGCTAGCAAGGCGCTCGAGTGCCGGGAGGTTAGGAAGCAATAATGTATGGCACTAGTATGCGCTCGTTGAGTGCCTGAGCGCTGTCGCGACGTTCTAAAGTGTGTTTTAGGGTCTTTTTGGTGAAAGCTTATATTTATGAACCCTATATATTTCGTTTAGGGTTAAAACAGAAACGTGTGATATATTGTAGAAGCTTAGATTTGGAGGCCAAAGAGAGTGTATAGAGATTGAGATAGGCTCAGTTTGAGGCCACGGATATTGTGAGATTGAGAGTGAGACCTGTAATTCTTATTTGCGTATAGTAAATTGTTTTTTCTCTCCCGTGGACGTATGCAGCCAGTTGAATCACGCATATTCTTGATTCGTGTGATTATTGCATTCTTCTATTTGCTTTGTGTGGATCAAAGCTTGCGTGGATATCCGCTGCCCAATCAGTTCTTATTTTTTGGAGATTCGTGTGTTCAAATCTTAACATGAGTACATAACTTCCCCTAAAGGCACCTTATCCTTTCAAATGCCAAGTAAAATGTCCCCTACTAAAAAGTCAAAAGGCTATAAAGGCCCAACTGTGATCTGCATCGATGAAGATGATTCATTTGGAAACTAGTTTCCAAGAGAAAGGAGGCTTAGGAATAACCTTCTGGCACAAGGTATTCTTGTCCCCATAAGAATGTCATAACAATTTGCTAAAACACTTTCTATAGATCAGAGTTAAACTTTCATCCAACTTTATAACCAAAACTCTACCCCAGCCTATGCCACAACAACAACAACCATCCATCTTTATAACCCCAGTGAACAATCGTCCATCTTTATAATCCGAACTCTATCCCAGACTATGTGACAATTAAGGGTTAACCCCTCGGATTATTGAGTTCTTGGGGTTTATTCACACTTACATATCATATGTTCGTGTGTACAACAACAACAAAACATGCAAGTTCCTTCAACCTAAACCATGCATGACAACTAAGAAACTCATTGGCACTCTCCAACTTTTACAACCTCTTTTCACTATGGTACAGAATAGTTATTTTTTATTACGAGAAATCGACTTGAACATGATTCCATACTGGATGTGCATCCCAAACAATGAGCACTCGAATGAAGGTACCTAATCCAAGGAAAACAAATCCTGCATCCCAAACCCAAAAAGCCAAATCCAAAAATATTAAGGTTCAAAACACACAAATGTATTGTCTAAAAAAAACGTAATATCATGTTAAGGATACAAATAGCAAAGTTACCTTTACCATTCTTTGTAACAGTTCAAGTTTTTAAATGAATCAGTAGTCAAGAATCCCCAATATGATATCATAACAAACAATAAATCATGTGCTCAAACATCATTGCCTCCATGATAACTAAAATGCTTGCACATGCTTGCTTACTTACGAAGGAAAATGTGGCCACACTCGAGGAGGGCGTATTAAGGATATAAACATGACAAGCATCATCAGTATCAAGCCTAATATATTGCATTATAGCTAGATCATATCCGCTCATTAAATTCATTCAAAATCTGAAATATCACTCATGAAATAGACGATAATGGAAATCACAATAGACATATAAAAACATAGATATATAACAATTTCACAATATTAATGAACCTAAAAGAATTTATATTAATCAAATACCTTTCCACGATGTCAAATGTGAAATGACATTATTGTCAATAGAGTTGAGAATTAACTTTTGGTTTATTAAATCAAAATATTGCCTCTCATATTAAACTTCACATAATACACACCCATGGTTGTTAGAATTGTACGATTCACAATTTAATTAATATGATTCGATACAAGTTTCGAACACACGATAAGAATCGTTAGTTGGAATCAGAAGTCACATTGAATTGTACAATTCATGATTCGATTCATACGATTCCTGTAATTCATGCAATTCTTTTTTTCCCCCCTTGAAAAAGCTCTCAATGATGCCACTTAAGGCAATGGTGGTAGCTCAACCTTTTTTTTCCAATCATAATAACCCTTCTTTTAGGAAGGCATGGTGCAATCTTATCCATCCTTCAAAAAAAGTTCAATGATCTTGTGCTTGATCGTCAAGATGATGCTTATTGTATTTTGAATAATTTTACTATATGCTAGTCCTTCATTTATTTTAGCCCTTAAATTTTACACTTTGAAGTTTTATATTTTCTTGTTATATGAAATATATATACATATATATTGTACAAATCATAACAAAGTATATGTACAATTCATTCACAAAAGATACAAATGTAGTACCATTATTATTATTATTTTCGGTAGCTTCAACAATCGCTATCAATTAAAGAAGAACAAAGAAATTGAGCATTGTATACATGGTTTTATAAATAGATACACAAGTACGATTATATAGTATAAGAATTGTAAAATAAAGAAAATCGTAAATGATTCGATACAATTTACGATTCATTGTTTTAGAAAACGATTCACGATTTGATTCCTAATATACGATCTGCTATATATTTTGCCCCATCCCAAAATTATGTTAACTTTTATATATCATAGAATATAGTACATTAAATTAGAGAGATATTGTTGTCCAATGTGGTCAGAGGAAACCCTCGCCTTTATTTTTAAGTGTTCGGTTATTACATTTAACCGAAAAGTACCATATGGAAATTATACAAAAATATGTACACATACATCCAAGCATTCTAAATTCCTATACACATCAAACAAGAGACCATAATCACTCAAACCAAAAATCAATGATATACTTCAATTTCTTAGGTGCCCGGTCCAATAGTAAAAGCACAGGCTACCAACCAACCAACCATGAGACAGATTCCTATTTCAAGGCAACCACTATGCTAATAATGTTTAAGATGTTCTTTTTCCAATCCATCCTTCTCAACACCCTCAATTTGTGGGGACTATTTTGTTTAACTCATTTTGAGATTTAAGTCCAAAGAAAGATTGAGGCTTCTTTGGGTGAAAGGCAAAAGAGTTGTAATAAATATTATCCAACAAAAAACCTTCAGAATTATTTGGTAAGCTTATATGCAATTAAACATTATCACAGGATAAAATAAAAGAACCAAAGAGAGGCTAGTATCTACAAGGGTTGAACTTCCTATGGTTCCTGACAACATTGAAAGTATTCAAGAAAAAATAATAACAAAAGTAACAAACCTACGAAGCTCTTCAGTTCTTCTGTTACCAATAAAATGAGAACGCAAAGCTTTCTTGAATCAAGCGCAATTAAACCCAAAATATGAAAAACAAAGCAAAAAGTAATGAGGCTACAAGCATCACTGCTACAACATTGTCAAATATACAAGAAATCAAGAAGCAAAAAGCAACAAGCTATAGAAACCTCTGCTATAGCAACAAGGCCACAATATCATCAACAATTGAAAGGTATTTAATCTGATATAATTCAAAGTTCAAACAGCAACACTCTCTTGCATTTGTCTAAAGGAATAGTTGAAACAATGAATCAAGTATTTCAAATCCAGGTAATAATAATTGACTCCTCTGAACAAACAGATGATGACAACCTAAAACCAAATTGAACCAAATCCATTTAAAACTTACGTCCCAAGCAATTGAGGTTAACTTAATGAATCATTTTTCTCCATTCTACTCAATCAAGGGCCATACGTGCAATTAAATGATTTAAATCAGAAAAAATTATCTCATTTTTTACTACATGACCAGTACCAAACCTTAGCCTCAGTAGTTGTTTAACATGTGCATATGCATTTACAGAGAGAGACAGGCGGATCAAAAAGACAGGTACACACATCTTTGTGCATGTATGCATGTATACAAATATCCAGGGAAGCCACATATCAGCAATGAGGGAAGGAAGGAATCAGAGAAAAAAAAAATGACCTACCTGTTTGAGAAATTCTTCATGCCAATTGTCAAGAGTATCAAATGATCTCATAACATTAACATCATAGACTAGAACGCAGCAATCTGCTCCTCTATAAAATGCTACGCCGAGACTCTGAAACCTCTCTTGCCCAGCTGTGTCCCATATCTACCAAAGCAAAGTACAGTCACTCAGGCAAAACATACCCATTTACAATGAATAATACCACCTTTACGCACAAACAAAATATAACCGGGAACCCACTTGTAGAGTAACGAGCCTGTCCTCTATTTGTAGTTCTTTGGTGACAAAATCAGCCCCAATTGTAGCTTTATATTGCTGGCTGAACTTCTTATGTACATATCTAAGTAAGCAGTTAACGACCCACAAACACTAATTCAGAAAATACAATGCACCACAAATCACAAGCGCAATAAGCTTACATAGTGCACAGAGTCAGTATTTCGGAACTATTTCGTTAGATTCCAAGATAAAAAAAAATCAGAAGAAAAACCAAGTAATTTTCAGACCGCAAGAGCAAAACAAATGCCTTGCAATTAACAATAAATCCTGATGGCGATTTAATAAAATGATTCAGAAACACACGTATTGTAATCCAAACAAAATGAACAGAAATTGTAAAGATTTGAAGATTAAGAAAACATGCAAAAAGTGAAAGTGCGATCTCCAACAATTCCGGAACACAAACACATGCGCATACATACATACATACATACATACATACATTACAGATCAATTTGTTACTTCGAAGGATACTGATTCATCAGTGACGTTTTACCAACCCTGAAAACGACCAAGAAATCAATAAAAGCAAAAAAAAAAAAAGGAAGACATTAATGTAAGGAAGAAACAAATCAAGTTCTCGTTGAACCCTAGAATTATAAATTAGGAACAAAAGGTAGAAGAAAAAAGGTTTAAATGAATCGTACCCGCTGTCGCCGAGGACGATGACCTTGAGCAAGGTTCGTCTACGCAAGGACATGGCGAGCACAAAGTAGGGAAGCTTTTCGGAATCTGCGTCGGAATTTTCAGAGAGAAATCTGCGAATGAAATCCTCGAGGGACTCTCGAACAGAAAAAAAGGGGCGCCAACTTCGATTTCTCTCTCTCGAAAATGTTAAATTGGGGTAACGACAAACAGAACAACAACCAAACGCGCCGGCCAATCGCTATTAAAACTTTTTCAAATTGTGGTTTGATAAAGGCTGCCACGGTGAAAATGTGTGGAAGACAAAACAGAAATCGTTAAAATTCATAATTTTGGCCCTCCACGTGCAAACGTGCAAATATTGACCTGTTTTGATGGATTTTACTTATTTATTAATTAATTAATTTATTTATTTATTTATAAATAAATAAAATTTTATTTAAATAAATTTATTTAGATGGTTTGTGATTTATTTACTTATTTATTTATAAGCTAGCTACAAAAACGAGTTTACTTACTTATTTACTTATAAGTCAACTTATAAACGAGTTTATTTGGTTTATAAGCTAACTTATTTGTTTATTTGACTATCCAAACGAGTTTATTTACTTATTTACTTATATTTTTTATTTATAACTTAATTGTTTACCCAAACGATGTGATTTATTTTTTAGCTTATAAACTAATAAACAAATAAGCAAGATCACCAAAATAGGGTAATTATTTATTAATTTATTGACTTATTTAACATTAGCCCCGTTTGGGTAGTTTTGTTTATTTGTTTATTGGCTTATAAACTAAAAAATAAGGCACGTAGTTTGAGTAACCAAATAAGCTAAAAATAAGAAAATAAGTAAACAAGTAAATAAGTAAATAAGCTCGGTTGGATAGTTGGCATATAAGCAAATAAGTCAATAAATCACAAACCATCCAAATGATGTGGCTTAAATAGAATTTGGCTTATTTGCTAATAAGTAAATAAGCAAATAAGCAAATAAGCAAACCACCCAGCCATTATAAATTTTTTATTTTTAATGAATTTTTTTATTATTTAGTCAAAATCTTATACTTTTTATACTCTTCGCATTGAGACAAGCTGAAAAATTAAAATTTTTTGATTAAAATATAAAAAAAGTTCAAAAAAGACAAAAATAAGCAAAAATAGGCCAATAAACCAAATTATATGTTGCTTATTTTCGTTTTTAGTGGATTTTTTTTAATTTTTTGATCAAATTCTTTTATTTTTTGAATTTATATTATCGAGACGATTTGAAAAAATAAAAAAATCTAATCAAAAGTTGAAAAAGTATAGAAAAGACAAAAATAAACAAAATCATGGCATTTAGCCCAAACAGGGCTTTATAAAAAACGTAACAGCTTGTGTATAATGGGCCCGGCCTGGCCTAATTGAGCCCAGTTAGATTTGGGCCTGGTCTTGCCCAGTACATGCTCGTCAGGTTTCTAATAATCTTTAGGCTGGGTTTTGGGGAGAGGTCCGATCGTTGCTCAAGAGTTTGTGGGCCTGGACCGTAAATCAAAGATCTGGGTCGAGACCACGGGCGATTTGAGGCCTCTTTTTGAAAAATTTTAAAATAATTTTATTTTTCTACACTTCTATGTATAATAAAAAAAATTATCTCTTACTTTTTTTTTATATATATTTCTTTTGATTTATAAATAAACTTATTCTCTAATAATTATTATATTACTGTTATTACAATATAAAAAGTACAATAAAGGTGAACACTTTAGACTATTATACAAATAACTTTTTGTGTGAATATTTTGTACGAGGGAAGGTACAACACGGTGCAGTACTTTTATTTTAAGCACAATATCTTTCTGAATATATTTTTATAATTAGATTCATAAAGTTTTTTAAATTTGTTATTCATATAAAAATTTAGATTGATTCGATATCCGTAGTTAAGTGATCGCATACTGATGATTTATAAATAAATAAATAAAAATTATAATTTAAAAAAAAAAAATTATTAAACAAATATTCTTCAATCACTTAGTTGCAAGTATCAGATCAATCTGAATTTTTATATGAATAACAAACTCGATAAATTTTACGTAATAAATAGATCCGATTATAAAAATATATTTGTCTTTAAAAGGTATTACGTGTAATTATATGTGTTTTTATTATTTAAAAATATATGAAAAAATATTGTGTTTAAAAGCACAATACTATGCTATTATATGCGGTTTTATGCTACTGTATTTGTTTAATCACAAATAATTTTAGCGATGGTATAATTGCGGATGCAACAACCAAAAAATAAAAATTAATATATACTTAGTCATATATAACCCTATGCTTGGCCTAATTTTTTCTAATAACTTTTTGGTTAAAAGTCTTTAAAAAAGTTTATTGATTTGGCATAAATTAAATTTTTCTTATATTTTTTTATATTTACTTTTTTATTTAAAAAACCAAATTTTTTTTTTAAAAAGCAATCCAAATACAAGCTAAATATACATTTATAATTCACTTCTATTCTTGTAGTATAAGAAAATAAAGTTACAAATGAATGAGTAGGTATAAAGTTATATATGAATGGCTGTCATAAGAAAATAATATTTTATTTTATTTATAGAAAATAAAATTTTATTTTATTTATAGAAAATAAAACTGAATGAATATATAACATTTGATATATTATTAAAAATTAAGATCAACTACAGGACGTGCAAGAAAAGTGAAGAAAAATAAAAATGCGAAATTTAATTTGCAATGTTCAAATGTTACTCAATCACTTAGTTACTGAGATCAGATGAATCTAAATGTTATTATAACAAACAAACTCGACAAGTTCTACATAATGCACGGATTTGATCATGAAAATTTATTCAAAACACACGCCAAACAAGACACAGTTGAGCAAAAATTTAATAATTGAACTAATTTGATGCAAAACCTAAATCAGATGGGAGGTTAATGACATTTCAAAAATCACAAAAATAGTGGTTGATATTTTATTAAATTTCAAAAGAGGTCACTGTAATTTACCTATTTTTTGTGTGTAAATTTATTACAAATAAATAATGTAAAACATGGCCTATGGAAAACAATCACTTGACCTCAAGAAAGTCAATATTAACATGGTTTAGGTCCGCTTGGGATTAAAAAAAAATCAGCTTTTAAATCATATAGTCTGATTTTTCAAAAAAATTAACTAACTTTTTTAACCTTCTTTTTCCAAAAAAAAAAAATCTTACATATATCCCAAACACACTAATTTTTTAAAAATAAAAATACTATAATACCCTCAATTAAAAAACTCAACTCTCCTCGTAAAAATAAAAAAGATATGCCAATATTCAAACACTACAACTTAAAAGTAAAAAATAAAAATATTTTAAACATTTGAGTAAAAAATAAAAAAACAAAAAAGTTATTACATAAAGTTATGCCAAACATTCTAACATTTTAAATAAAAAACTAAATCACTTAAAAACTAAATTTTTTAGACATTGCAAACAGGAGCTTAATGCGATAATTGGATCTTAATTAGCATTTCTGGTGGAAAAGGAAAAATAGAAAATAATTTTTTTTATAAATATATTATGTTTCATTGAACCAAAAAAAATGTTTTTATTATATATTTGGCCTAAAGCTGATTTTTAAATTTTTTTTTACTAAAAGTCATAAAATATTAAATCAGTATTTTCTTAATCTCTGTATGGTGGATTAAAACTATATTTTTAACTAAATAATTTTTTTATTTATTTAGCTTAAAATAAAACAAATAAAAATAATAATTTTAAACTGAATTATAAAACGAAGTTATAATATGGGTGGAAAAGCACTTTCATATGCACGAGCCGCTGTTACTACCAAATGAAGGTTCCTTCATGGTCATCGCTCATTTAATTGGACTTTTAAGGCTCTGTTTTGGTTAAATTTTTTTGTAGGTTTTTTTTGTCATTTATGAACTTTTTTGATTTTTTGAGCTATTTTTTTACTTTCTCAATTCATCACGATAAAACAAATCTAAAAAGTATAGCCATTTTAGAAAAAATTTAAAAAAATTCACTAAAAACAAAAAAAACTACATAAAAGCCTTAAATTGGTTTTTTTGGTCTTATCTAATTTTTTCTTTGTCAATTCTTTTTTTACTTTTCTTGTTTTTTATAACGAGAGATTTAAAAAATATCATAGTTTAAACTAACATAAAGAAAATTCACTGAAAGATAGAAAAAGCCATATAAAAAAAAGTTATTCCACACGATGCCTAAGCCTCTCTTTGACCTAGCTTTTTTTAAAAAAAAATTAGTTTAAAAGATTCTTAAAAAGTCCACTTGTTTAGCCTTTCACTATAATCAAATAATTTTTTTTATATCTTTTTGCATCTAATACTTTCTATAAAAAAAAGTCAAAAAATCAAAAAACTAAAAAATTTAAAAAAAATTAAACCAAACACATGCTAATTAGGATGAGTGGTGTTTGACCATGTAAAATTCTCCTCCCTAATTACCAACTTAGAATTTTGCATTTTCCACAAAAAGTCAAACACGTTCTAATAGGGGAATTGCTTCCTTTGAACTTTCTAATATCACTTCCAAAGAAAACATGCATGCATATTTTGGTTGGCTTTTCTTGAGGCTTTTCCTAGACATTTCTCTTCACATAAATAATGCACATATCACATTCCAAAAGTTGGGTAAAAAAATTAAAAGGAAATGGGTGCTAGAGATGACCAAAAAAATCCCCATTGATAGAAAATATTATATTAATCATAACAACAATGCTACGTAAAGTGCATAAAATAGTACATGTTTCATCACATGTTTATGTGTCACCACAAAAAGAACTACATTGTGGATTACGCTTATTCTGTTTATCAATACAGTACTACCACATACTCATGCATTGATTCATTCATTGTACATAAATTTCTTGTAATCATAATTTGCAAATTTAAAACACAAAAACTCGATGTGGAAATAATATATTCTTTTTGTGCAATTATGATAAATAAAATGCAGTTATAAATTGGATTTACATATAATATGATTTCAATGATCGAAAATAGAGCTTCACATTATGTTCTTAAGACATACTCGTCTTTGCTACGGTGTTTATGGTGTCATGAATATTTCTCTTTTAAAATATAATGATTTGAATTTTACAAAAAAAGCACTATAATCGGAGAGTTTGTCGAACCAAATAGTGGGGGTGTTTGGGAATACTACTGCTAGTTGCTTATAAATTATAACTTGTAACAGAAGCTGTGAGTGTTGGTAAATATCGTAATTTATAATTGAAATAAAAGAAAAAGTAATTAAAAATTATAGCAAAAGTTGTGAATTATTTAAAAAAAATTATAACTTATAATTAAAATTAGTAGCATAAAACTAAAAACTAATAAAAGAAACTTGGTCAAACACCCACAGTGTATTGCATGCTCTCCTTACACTAACTCCGGTGCTATGCTCGTATTCGAACTCGGTGTATTAAAACTAAAAGAGAAAGTTTAAATTTAAAAGAATTTTAACTATACATATATTTTTTGAATCATTAAATTTAAATTTTTTTTTTTTTGAAGACACTAGTTTTTATTTAAAAAGTCATGTCCCCAAAATGGGAAACCACATATATCCATAGGTGAGAAACTTCATTTATAAAAAAAGAAAGAAAGAAAGTATTATGATAATGCTAGAAGGGTATTTTTGAAAAAAGAGGTAAAAAGTCATTTCTATTCATGTACTTTAGTTGGTCAAACCAAATACTTTGAATAGGATTATAATTTTTTTTATAGATAAAATTTTTGAATTAACAAAATACTCAAATTTTTGAATTAACAAAATACTTTAAAAAAGAATTACACAAATATAAAATTTTTAAGAATGAGATACTTATTCCTGATGCTCGATTATTAACATCCAAATTGAAGTGGTTGAACCCAAAACGGGTCAAGCTAATCAGACAGATCGAACCAAAATGGTGAAGCCCATGGAGACATAGTCGAGGTATACAACATAGAAGACCGAATTCATGGTCATTAATTGAGGTGGCACGTTTAACTAAAGACCATTAATGATAGCGTGGCTGAACTACAAAGCATTAATGAGGAAGACGTCACCGTAATAAAAGCCATTAACTAGGATTGCGTGTCCTTATGATTGATTCTACATTATTAACACCCTATGTTAGAGGCATGCAAACAACTCACTAACCTGCTCCAACTTATCAACCCAACCCAACCTAATTCTTGCAGTTTATATGAGTGAACGAGTTGGGTTGGTAGGTTGAATAAAATATTAAGAAAGGTTAATTGATTGTGAGTTATATTTCTTCAATTCATCATGAACCTAATCCGTTTAAAAGTATATATTAGTTATCGAATTTGTATACGCAATGAATATAACCTCATATA
>JAOTRH010000022.1:6874723-6887789 GCA_034768845.1 Heliamphora exappendiculata | reverse complement strand
GGGGAGGGTGTGGTTTGTAAAAGGTTTAGAAAATATGAAGCCACCTCCAATAGGGGTCCTTAGCCAATAGTCATGACCTTGACTCAGCATCACTTTTTATTCATTAAAGCAGTCAGTTAAGTGCTGAACTAATTCTTTTATGGAAGTTCATGGTAACAAATAACGATGTTTTTTTTTTTTGCTTCCTGGTTTGAATTTGGATAACTCATGCAGTTGGTATCTTGCATCCATCTTCTTCTTCTTCTTCTTGGTGTTTTTTGACAGTTTGCTTGTCAGTCATCAGTTGATGGGCTATCTCATTTACTGAGTTTTGTAAAATTTTATGCATAGATGCCAGGCAAGCCCTGCATTCACACTTGTTGATGGAATGCCAAAGTTACAGAGTTCGAGCTGCAATCTTTCATGAGGCTCTTCTAAGCTGCTCGCTTGTTGAAAATGGTGCACAGTGCAATATATTTTTAGCTGGTTGAATTATTTTATCTTTTTTGCCCTTGTTCTCTATTGCTTACTGCACTTTGAATTTTTCAGATGACGGCGCATTGAATAATAAAGCCAAAAAGAAAGCAGCATTCCATGTTCCTCTTATGTCACGACCAACAGAGCGTATGCCCTACTATCCTTTTACACAATTTCCAACTCTTAACCATGCTGCATTTGTGATGCAGAGTTGTGGTTGCTTAAAAGTATGCATTCAAATTACGACGTGAGTTCTCTATTCGTGGGTGAGAATAGCTTCTACTGCGTTGATTACCACATTAAGGATAAACAAACTTATGCAGGAAGATTTAAGATCTCACTTTCACTAGTGTATATTGTGCATAAGGCGGGCTTTTGGGGGGGAGAAGAGACAGCTCAATCTCGTGTCTCCCTCAAATTATGTGAAGTGCTCCAATGGCTAAGTGCAATTATAGCCAAATGACAAGATGATTCAAGCTCTCACAAAAAGAACACTATTCTGGGAGTAGCATCCAACCTTTTTATGCAACTTGACAAGGAGCTTTGGGTGATCTGGGTCTTTTAACTTCGTAGCCAACATAATTCCATCACTTCACCATGGAGGAAGTTATGAAATGGATGAACTGTTAGTTTGTTTTGTTACTTACTTGGTGCATCAGTTGCCAATGTGTTTCTGAAAGAGACCCAAACTCCCATACACGGCCATATACGTTACTTTACTCCTTGCATCACTTCATTTGTTTCTTCAATTCAGATGAATTTTAGATTTACCATTTAATGAAGTACCACACGAGTGGATATATAGGAATCCAACTATGCCAAATCACTCATGTGATAATCTTCGACATCTTAGGTGTTTTTTCGAGAACCACCTAAATTTCCAACTAAAAAGATGAAATGATTTTTCATTATTACAACTGAAGTACCTTCTTATGTGTTTGTGTTGCCTCGTTTTTGTGTTTCATGCTCAATTTCAAATGATTATGCGTAAAACCATAAAATGATAAAATGCTTAATGGCTCTCGATGTGTTGTTGACTGTTGACAGCATCTTACAAAGAGCGGTGCATTAAGTTGAACTCAGGAGCACAAGAACAAGGGCTCATTGACTCGACGTAAGTTGGATTTCTAGCTCTGTCGTTTTTTTTAAAAAAAATTTTTCTATCTGTATGAGTAATATATTGTCGTGGTTCCAATAATTTGTTTCTGATATAATTATCTTGTATTGACGACGGTGATAAGGAGGTTTTTCACTGTTACTGTACATTCCACTGTAGATGATATTTCTGTTTAATTTGTTTTCTTTGATTTGGTCTTTACTGACAGTCATTGAAATGCCATTGCTTTGAGTTGTTCAACTTTGGAGGGAAACCCACTTCACCCATTTAAATTCAATCAGAAGAACGAATACAGTTTTCTAAAGAAATTAGCATTAAAACAATTCTGGGAGTGTAATTTGTTAGTGAATAATTTAGGATTAAAAAATGCAAGTCTGCTTCAATTTTAGTTTCGCACAAAATGAAATGTTCCTGTTTAATAATAGTAGTTAAACAGGAACATTACAGGCTCAGTGGTCTTAGCATTATAGACTCCTCACCTGGTTAGCAGTTCGAGTTCTCTCAACCCATTTTTTTTCTCCCCTCCCCGTTGTCTCTGAACTCTTCATAAAAAAAAAATTAATAGTAGTTAATATTGTGTGTGTGTGTGTGTGTGTTTTTAGAGAGTTTTTGAGGAATTCTGTTTCTTTTGTAGGATGAACTCAAACTACAATTGATTTTAGAGGTGTGCAAATTCATTGCCAACTTGCTTTAATTTGCTAGTATCAACTTGTGTAGTTTATGCGAGTGGATTGAGTTTGACGGGTTGAGTAAAGAGGAGGCAGTGAATTAATTATAATTTATATTTTTTTAAGTTGTCATTAATTTTAATTTAGTTGCCTATGGTACATTGGTAGTGTTTGACATTGTTGAAACTAGTAAGTTATAGATTGTAGTTTGTAAAAGAAGTTGTAAGTGTTTGGTAAAAATTATAATTTGTAGTTAAAATAGAAAAATAATAATTCACTTGTAGCAGAAGTTATGATTGTTTAAAAAAATTATAGCTTATAATTAAAATTTATTGTAAGAAATTAAAAATTATTAACAGTAATTTTGCTAGATACTTTAATATTAATTACATATTTTTGATTTTTTAAAAATAATTTATAAGGAACTGGAATTGATATCCCACGTGCCTTTCTCTTTGGTCTATAGCTAGCAACTCAGTGTACCTATGTATTGTAAATATTATTATTACATATATTTGTAAGTTATTGTTATTGTAGTTGTTGTTGACCAACTATTGTTATTTTTAGATAATCTTTTGTTGGCTTGTTAAGTGTGTGTATATATATAGAATTAAATTTTAAAAAAATAACTTATAATTTTTCAATTTGTTAAATTACCTAAATTGCGGATTGAAAGTGTCAAGAAAAATAAAAAAAACTCATCCAACCTCTTAGTTTGCAGATCAACGATCAATAAATTGACGGCTAATTGAATAAACTTCATATGCTAAAATTGGTTTGATTGAAAACTTATTCTTAAATTGCCCTAAATTAACCCTAACACGCCTTAAAGTTGATCCTGCCCGGCTTGATTCTTAGGATAGAGACATATCAGACCAACAATCGATAATAACTTCCCAACAATATCTTTCATTAGAGGGTGCTCTGTAAAGAAATGCTTCTCAAAATCTCGTTCCATGTTCAAAACTTCCATTAGATATAATGTTGTTTCCATAGCCAATGTAATCATCCTAGTTAATTATTAGTCTAATAATTTGAATAAAAACTTTAACAACATAATTTAAAATATTTAAACTTAATTTATTAATAGTAATTTATAAGTTTATTTTAAATATCAAATTTCATCAAAGCAGGATGAGGTGCCACAAATCACAATATTTTTTACTAAAAAATGTGATACTGTCGTCATGTGGTTCAAATTCTTTTTTTAATTGAGATATAGATAACAGTTTATTAATAGACACAGAGTAGTCTGTTTGCACGTTCCAAAGTTTCTATTTTTTTATTCACATTACTACAAAGTTCGTTACAGAATTAGGGTTAGTTCTAATACTATTTTTAATGACCTAAGTAAACTACTAATCTAATAATTTAAATAAAAATCTTAAAAACCTGGTCTTAGATGTTTAAGCCAAAATTATTAAGAGTAATATGCACATTCTACTTACATAGCATACGCATTTTCTATCTCTTTACCGATATAAGTTGGGATATCAGAATCAAAACCTTCACATTTTGACAATTTAGGGGTAAAACATCAATCATTTGATCAACTATGTTGGGTTGCATCTGGGTCCCGTTGCCTACATAAACAAAAGAGCAAGTTTCTCACGGCTTTGCTTGGGTGGGCATGCGCCTCTTATTGCCCATCATGGCCGTGTAAAAGCAGAGCTAAAAGTCTCCACTAGGCTTTCTTTTACCGGACTTTAAATCGATCTTTTTTTATTTTAAGTTATTTTAAATTAAAAAATTAAAAATTAATTTGGTTAGAAAAATAGTAATTTTTAACATGAATTTAATTTTAGGTCCTTAAAATAGCTACATTTTTTTTTTCATCCACCAACAAAATTTTTAACGCGCGATGTTTAATTGGACCTTATAACAGATAAATTTATATGTGCATTGTTAAAACATGTATAAAATATACAGATAAATTTATCTATCTTTCACAAATAAATATATAGATAAATTTATCTGTATATTTTATACGCGTTTTAAAAAGACACGATATTCTTTATATAGATAAATTTATCTGTGTTACATAAATAAATATACAGATAAATTTATCTGTGTACTTTATACTTGTTTTGAAAAGGCACACAGATAAATTTATTTGTCTTACATAAATAAACATATAGATAAATTTATCTGTGTACTTTATACGTATTTTAAAAAGGCACACGGATAAATTTATCTGTCTTGCATAAATAAGCATACAGATAAATTTATCTGTGTGTTTTATACGTATTTTGAAAAGACACGATACTCTTTATATAGATAAATTTATCTATATACTTATTTTTACAAGACAGATAAATTTATCTGTGTACTTGATACATGTTTTGATAATACACAGATAAATTTATATATGTTCTTAACACAGATAAATTTATCTATATTGTATAAAATAAGAAAACAGATAAATTTACTTGTATGTATTACGTATAAATTTATCTGTGTTGTAAGCGATTAGATCTCGCGCGTTAAAAATTTTATTTATCGACCTTACGCGTTAAAATTTATTTTTTTGAACCTTTTACTTAAAGTCTTAATTTTTAAACTATTAAAAAAGTCAAATAAACTCAACGTGAAATTCTATAATTGCCTTTTTAACTTAAATGAGCTGGTATATAATTGTTTAGTTGAAATTTGTGTAATTTTATGTGTAAAAAGATAAAATTAAAAATTATTATTAAAAAAATCAAAAAATATAAAAATAAATAGATTAAAAACTAAAAATTAAAAATAATTTTTTCTTGACTTTTTATACTTCAAATTAAAAATAAAAAATTTAATTTTAAATCAACTTAAAACCGCTAACTAAACAACGGCTAAGTTTATGATAGGGCTTCTGATGGTATCCATAAGTTTATGATTATATCCATCCCCTATCATCTTGTTAATATCGACCTCTTTGTGTCAACAATGATCACTTTAGCATCTTCAGTGGTGGATCCCAAAATATAAGTAATTTTTTTTAATCGGCTAAATTCAAGTATCATTATACATCACACTTTGTCCAACTCGTAACCTCCATTTAGAATTAAACACCTTATACCATTGAGTTAATATGCTCCTTCGAATCTAATATTTTACTTGGACTAAATTATGTGTCTCAAAATATAAATAATTATTTACACGTTACAGTGTCAAAATGTTATAATTTGCCTCGCCTTTGATAAGATTTTTTAAAGTGTTTGATAAAGTTACTATTAGTAATTTTTACTTTCTTATTATTAATTTTAGTTATAAATTACAAGTTACAATCTATAATTATTTCTAAACATTCATAATTTTTGTTATAATTTATAATTATTTTTTTTATTTCAGCTAAAATTTATAATTTTTATCAAATACTCACAACTTCTTATACAAGCTACAATTTATAAGCTACTAATTTTAGTAATATCAAACATTACTTTTGATTTCTAAAAATTAATCGAGACACAGTGTGAATTGACCTAAAATTTTGAGATGTCAAAAAAAAAGTATCACAATCAAAAAGTCATGCTTTAATAAAAATGCGATTTGAATCTCTATAATTACTCTCTTTAGAATGAGTATGTAAATAGAAAAGTAAATTCAGAATACTTATTGAATTAAAAATTATATTTTCAAACAAGGTAGGAATTCGATTTTTACCATTCCCATGTAATCCTAGATTTCAAGGTCAAACAATTAAAAATATGTTCAACTCTAATAAACTCTTTAAAAAAAATTTCCTAAAAAAGGTTTCTAAAGTAATCTAAATATTTAATATAATTAGTCTAATTATTAGATTACTAATTATTTGATCCATTGCCATCACATTCTTATTCCTCTCAATGATTTTTGTTGCCCAAATATTGTATTAGATATATGTGATTGGATCACATAGCTAACTATTTTTATTGATTAACTTCAATTTTTTTTTTAAAAAAAAAAATTTACCCAAGAGACATTAAATGATACACAATTGGAAATAATAATATCAGATATAGCTTTCTCTTAAATGAGATTTGAGATTTGTGTACTTGATCATATCAGATGTAGCTTTCTCTCAAATGACAAGTGGGCTCCAAGTTGGGGGAAAAAATGTACCTCTAAGCACCTTTGACTTAACAGCCCATTTGACAATTTAAGAGAGGAAAAAAAATTTTAAATAATAAAATAAGAAATAAAGAATAGAAATAATTTCATTTTTTTCTATTTTATTTAGATAAATGAGAAAGAAAAAAATATTATTCTTCTTCTATTTTATTTGGTTAATTGAATAATAAAAAAAGAAAATATCTTACATAATTTTCTATAACTATTTCTATTTTAAAGTAATAGTACTTTCAAGTAATAATAGTTTTATTAGCCCTCCTTCTTTATTTTTAGAGAGCTAATATTATCATTTCAAGACAAAAGTATCAAAGTAATTTTTTTTCTTTTTAAGCTTATGTTTGGACTAATTATTTTTTTATAGATTTTTTAATTTTTAATTTTTATTTTTTTGTAAAAAGAATAGATGTCAAAATATATAAAAAGAGCCAACTGAAGTTAAACAAGTAGACTTTTTAAGTAAGAATCTCTAAAAAAAATTAATTCAAACATAGACTAAATTTCTTCATAACGGTCAAAAAAAATTTAAGAGATAACTAAGGATCTGCTTTGTTGTTTTTTCTAAAATTGTAATTTGAAAATTATTTTTAAAAAATGAATTTAAAAATTATTTTTTAATATTTAAAAAAAAATATATTTGGTATACTATTTTTAGAAACCTAAATCAAAACTCAAACCTTCCAAACCCTAACTCTAACGCAGCGACACCCAAACCCAGAGCTCGCGCCGCCGCCAGCGAGTACTAAAAAAATTATTCGCGACGACGGCGGCGATGGTGGTAGCTTGGCGAGCTCTGGATTTTGGGTCAGATACTCATGACGACGGTGGCAATGGTGGTAGCTAGGCTACGACGATAACAGGCCGGCGACGATGGTGAATGCTCGACAACGACGGTGGCAAAACTTGAAACCCTAGCTGATGGTGACAACGACAACTTCGAACGGCCGTATACAGGTCGCGACGCCGTCGCCGCCTTTGACGGCAAAGAAAGTTCACGACGACGACGGCGATTTCAACAGCAAAAAAAGCTCGCTGTGGCGACGACGAATTCAAACGGCAACAACGACAACTTCAAACGACGACGACTTCAAATGGCACCTATGTGTTTTCATTTTGTCTCATGAAAAACGAATTAAAAAAATAGAAAATGTTATTTTTTTGTTTTCCAAAAAATTTTAATTTTTAACTCGGTTTTTTTAATTTTTTTGAACATACTTTTTTGAAAATTTCTACGAAACAAAATTTCAAATATTTCAAAGCATAATTCTCTAAAAATTGTTTTCAAAAAATAGTTCCAAACGGGACCTAAACTTCTCTATTTTTTTAAAAAAATTTTTTACTCTTTAACTAACATGTCGTACTTGTACTGAAGTACATATTTGATATTAATATTTCGCATGACACTTTTGCGTACAAATCGTGAAACACATTTATATATTTTTTTCTTTACCTTTTTCCGTACTTTAAAAAAAACTTTGTAAATTTTCAAACTCCATCTGAAATAATATTTGATTTCATAGAAATATAAAGATGGATTAATTGAGACAATTGTTTCTTTGGCTTGGTTTATTAAGATAGTTTCCCAGGACTTTTTTTATACTCCTCTCAAAATTAAGTTTTAATTTGTATATTGTTTAGTATAAAGACATTTACTTTAATTTGTACTTTATTTTTGTCACTAAATGTAATTTAAAAATTAAATACTTAATTAATTAAATTATTAAATTAATTTGTATATTTTGATTTTTCAACTTTTACCTACAATGTATAACTTAATATATTCATATCATAGAGTACCCTCAAATCGTGTATAACTCTCATTGCTCATTAGTTATTCAAGTAAGTAATTGAAATAATAAGTTAATCAAGCTGTACGCGTGAGAATTTGTAATTTATTTTTTTATTTTTTTATTTTTTTAATTACTAATTAAAAGACAATACAAAAGATAAAAATATTAAATTATTTTTAGAGTTATTTTGTAAATAAAATGCAACAAAATACTTCACCAATTAAGTGTTTACTTATTATAGTAGTATTATTAGTTATCCAAATAAGTAATTGAAATGATAACTTAATTAATTTTTTTTTCATTTTAAATCACTCAGGCTGTATGTGTGAGAAATTGTAATTCTTTATTTAAACTTTTTTTAATTATTTTAAAAGACAATACAAAAAATAAAAATATAGAGTTTTTTTTTGTAAAATAAAATACAATAAAAGATTTGAATTTTAACTAAAGGTTCAAAAAAAATAAATTTTAACGCGCAATGTCTATCAACAAAAATTTTAATACACAAGATCCAATTGCGTGATTTCTCTATAAAATACCATGTAAACAGATAAATTTATTTTTTTTGCATAACAAACATATAAATTTGTTTGATATTCATCTGTTTAATATATAAATAGATAAATTTATCTATTTTCATATTAACACAGATAATACGAACGGATAAATTTATCTATATTCTTTATAAATATTTTGAAAAAAGTATAGATAAATTTATTTGTATTCTTTATATGTGATTTTAATAAAATATATAAATTTAAATGTATTTTTTACATATACTTTTAATAAAAAATAAATAAATTTATGTGTATTTTTATACATATTTTGAGAAGGAACAGATAAATTTATCTATTTTAAAGTATTTTTGTCCCAAAATAATTTTACACATTAAAATTTTTATAAAAATAAATTTTATTCGTTAAAATTTTTTATATTGAATGAAAAATTAGTAAACGATCTATAAATTAAATTATTTACTATTTTTTCATAAATTTTTTTACCAATTTATGTATTTTGTTTATTATAATAGAATAGAATTATAATAGTATTGATAGATAGGATAGATTAACAAATCTCGGTGCTTTACGGTTCCCGCGAGGGAAACTCGGATCAAACACCGCGCCTCTCTCCTCTCTCTAAAATTCACGCCCCCCTCTCTCTAAATCTTTATCGCTGTATACGTATTCACGTGCTTGAGGTTGGTTTGGCGTTCGCGGCATCGTTAGTATCGATTGCCGGAAATGGAGGCAGCGATGGGATTGATGAGAAGGATACCTCCGAAGCACGCAGAGACGGCGCTCTCTGCTCTCCTGAGTCTTTTGCCCGAGCACGCCTCGGAACTCCTCTCTCAAGTCGATCAGCCTCTTCAGGTTTTCTCTCATTTCACAATTTTTCATTGCAATGGATGTAGTCAGATGAGTGTGGCTGTATATATTTAGATATCTTTGTGTTTTGTTTTGTTTTGTTTTTGGATGTTACGATGAAGAATTTTGGAATTTCGATAAGATTTCGCATCACCTTTGATATTGTTTGTCATTGTAGTTGAGGTTTTTGAGTTGCGATTAGTACTATCCGTTTTCATGAATTGAGGTTGGCTTTGGTTTTCGAGCAATTTGCGTTGAAAATGGCGGTTACTTTTCAATTTGCTAGGGTTTTCGAGAAGTTTTACCCTGCCTTCCGAAGGCGCAAACTTTTGTGCTGTTTTTTTTTTTTTTTTGGGAATGTTATCATGAAGAATTTTAGAATTTCGATAAGATTTCGCATCACCTTTGATATTGTTTGTCATTATAGTTGAGGTTTTGTGTTGCCATAGTACTATCCGTTCTCATGAATTGTGGTTGGCTAATTGGCTTTGGTTTTCGAGCAATTTGCATTGAAAATGGCGGTTACTTTTCAATTTGCTAGGGTTTTCAAGAAGTTTTTCCCTGCCTTCAGCGAACCTGTTTTTTTTTTTTTTTTTGAATGTTATGATGAAAATTTTTGGAATTTAGATAAGATTTCGTATCACCTTTAATATTGTTTGTCATTGTAGTTACGGTTATTGAGTTGCTATTAGTACTATCTGTTTTCATGAATTGAGGTTGGCTTTGGTTTTCGAGCAATTTGCATTGAAAATGGCTGTTACTTTTCAATTTGCTGTTACTTTTCAATTTGCTAGGGTTTTCGAGAAGTTTTAGCCTGCCTTCCGGTTGTTTGCATTCCATTTACTGTTGATGAATGTCTGTTGTGCGTTCTGGGGTTCAGAATCCTTTTTTTTTTTTTCTGGTTATGTACATCGGTTCTGGAATTATTCTACTTTTGTTTAGCTGTGGAGAAAATAGAGGAAAACGAAAGAAAACAAAAATTATGAGTCATCGTTTTATGTTGCTAGGCTCAAAAGTAAGCATACGTCTTGTTTGCTTCAATGGAGCTTTTTTTCCTTATTTTTTCTTTCAGCGCAATTTGATTTGTGAAAAAGCTCACACACTTCCAAATCTTCAAGTGAGGCTCCTGCCTCCTTAATCTCCTAAGAGGATCCAAATTAGATAGAAGTCTTTGTTCTTGCATGTCCGTTCTCATAAAACAGAGGAGCATTGGCTTCTCTTCTAACAGACTAGCTAGGGTAATTGCTGCCATTAAGGATGTTGAACTTTATCAAACAAAAAAAAGTGGATGTTGGATGGATCATTTGCACCTCAAATTGAATTTCATATTTAAACTCGCAAACAAAACAATTAATCAAAAAATCCTCATGGAGACAATCAGTACAATTGGTTAAACATTGTTCATGATCCCTAGCAGCCGTGGTTTTGTCAGAGCTTGGTCAGTGCATCCGAGAATCCTCATATAAAGTTGGGCTAAAAATCGAGTTGGGAGCAGTAACAAACTTAGGTCATGTCAAATGGTAGTGAAACTTCTCATACAACGTAAACAATAGAAAACCCTTACCTTCCATCTGGGATCAAGCAATAGGGAGGCATTTTTCCTTTGGGTTTGATGATAGGAGAAAAATTCTTCAACTCGGTATAATGAACCAGAGAGTCATTGACATTCAATATGTATGGAAATTGACGTGCATTGTTTTTGTTTGAATAATTCGTACAAGCTGTGGACCTGATGTATGTGTTGCCACCATCAGGACCTTGGTCGTTCATCTTTGGTGTTCTACTAATATGTATATTCTATCATTCCTATGTAGTAACAACTTCTGCAATCCTCAACATTTTTGCTGCTGCAATGTTTGATGTATATTGCCATTTTGATCTCTCTCTCTCTCTCTCTCTCTCTGTGGGTGGGTGTGGGTGTATAATGGGGATCGCACTTTTACTTTGCCACGTCATGGAGTATGACATATTGGATGCTGCAGACTGTATCTGTTCTTTTGTGGCCCATAACAAAAAAACAAAAAGCATTTTAGGGAAATTATCTTTTAGAGGTTGTGAGCCAACATCCTTGGATTTGTAGGACTGGTTTGAGTCACAAAATCTGCCTCTCAAGAAAAACAAAATAAAATAAAGCCTCTCCACCAAAATCAAAAAGTTAAGATTGCTTACCTACTACGGTACTACCTCATCTAGACCTTATTGTAAGAGGGAGCCTGTGCACCGAGTATGAAATTTTTTTTATATAAAAAATGCAAAATTCTCATCTTCAATATAATGTCAATATAGTTTTTATCTTGCATGAATGTTTCATACATCACTTTAACAGTGCTTCATGTGAAATATTGAATCTCTGTGTATTGTTCCTTCGATTTGGTAATCTGACAAGTTTCTTTCAAACTGGGATGACAGGTTTTATGCGATGTGGATTATGGAAAGGAGTTCATCTTGTGTGAATACAACAGAGATGCAGACTCCTATAGGTAAATGCTTACGTCCTAAATAGCTATGATATAAATGAATGATGAATCCCTTATAGCATGGTAACTTCGTATTGCCCAAACGTTTTAGGTTTACTATCAATCCGAGTGAAAAGTTAAAGTGCGAATACTTCTTCACATTGCCATGGTACTTCTTTAGTGAGTGGTGGTCTTCTTACGCCCTTTTAGGGGACATTTTATTTTAGCTTCATGCTAACACTTGGCAACAACTCGATTACGCTTTGTCCCATCTAGTTATGGTTTCACTGCATGATTATTGTTGCATCTTACTCGTCAAGGACACATATTCATTACAGGCCATAACTCTTTTATTTCATGTTTAATTGGTGTCTTTTTATTACTTCTAAATTAATCTTGTCTTATTTTTGGTGATCCCATATTTTGTCATAGGTCGCCGTGGTCAAATAAATATCATCCACCACTGGAAGATGGGCCTTACCCTTCTCCGGAGCTGAGGAAGCTTGAGATTGAAGCAAATGAAGTCTTTGCAATTTATCGTGACCAGTGAAGTCCTTTACTTACCCCATCTTCTGGTTTGTCATGTCTTGTCTTAAATTATAATGGCATGAAAGTTCTTTTGCCCCCTCCATTTCTTTCGGTTCAGCATCCCATTTTTTTTAAAATCAGCTGAAATACAATCCAGAATAAAAATTATAGATGGATTTTCCTTGCGCAAAATAGCATGTGATGCCAACTTAAAAGAGATACAGCTCGAAGCTTAGTATTTATTTGCATCCAATATCTTAATTATGTTTATGTAGAAACTAATAGCAAATTGATTAACCGATATTTTTGGTAGGTATTATGAAGGTGGTATTTCATCAGTATATATGTGGGAAGATGATAATGAAGGTTTTGTAGCTTGTTTCTTGATTAAGAAAGGTGAAATTCTTCTTAAAATTCATTGATCAAGAAGTTTTTCATCTTTTCACTAATCTGCAATAATTCTCGAAGATGGCTCAAGGTCAGGACATGGAAGGAGAGGTTATCTGCAGGAGGGAGCATGGGATGCTATACACGTGATTGAGGTACACCCATCCGCCAAAGGCTCAGAAACTAGAGTACACAGATGTAGAAACATCCCCCA
>JAOTRH010000022.1:6846788-6874699 GCA_034768845.1 Heliamphora exappendiculata | reverse complement strand
CACCCCACCCCCCTTAGAAAAAAGGATAATAACAATAAATAAAAGGAACTAGAATAAAATTAAATGAACCCTCACTTTTGATCCTTTTTTCCCCTTCTTTTGGGAGTCGTTAATAATACTTTGTGTCCAGTATTAATCCTTGATTTTTAGGTAGGTCCAGAGGAGGAAGGAATGGCTCATTACTGTTTAACGAGCACTGTCATGCTGTCACTGACTACAAACAATGAGTCGTCTGGCACATTCAATTTGTCTGGATCAATTAGAAGACAGGTAATTTGTACTGTTTTAAATTATGGCTTATATTAAGTTTAATCGCTTCGGATTTTATAGGCTTCAGTAGAAGTCAGAGAATCTCAACTTGTGGGAATATTGCTTCCTGCAAATTTGTTTCACTGTTTACCTGTAATGGACTGAAAATGGACCGATCATTGTCTCATTTTGTGGTTTTTTAGGTGTTGATTGGAGATGAATACCGTATATGGTCTACCAAGAGATAGAAAAAACATTGGCTAGTTGTGGCATGAAAATTAAATTTCATCAACAACATGAGCATTAGACCATGAGAAGATGTGGTTTAGTTGGGCTACTGTGTAGTGAAGTAGATTTTAAATACAAAAAATTGGCAATAACAGAGGCTGGTTGAAGTTTGACCCTGCACTATATTGTTTATTTATCAATTATATATGTATATTCATTTCTAGTAAGAGAGACAATATTGGTGAACCGGATTGGAAGTACAAGGGAAAGATAAGAAATCATTTACTGGAAGTACAAATTAAAGAGAACTCTGAAATAGAAAAAATCACATGAGAAGACTCCATACACACCATCAATGCAAGCAGTTGAGGGACAGATGTGCCCCCCGAGTGATGGTTTTGGTTTCTCTGTATAACCAAATCATCAGCTTTTTGATGACTGGGAACTGGGAAGCTGTTACCAAATGGAACATAAATTATCCACTTTTTTTCTTGATAAGTAAAAGACATAATATAATAAGGGCATTAAGGAAACGCCGCCGTAGTACAAAAATGGGCACCAATAAAAAGGCTCTATACACTCCAGTGTGTATTAAAAAACGCTTCAAAATCTAAGAATTGAGCAAGTGAAAGAATACATTCCAACTTATCCCAACCAAACCAACTTATCCTAACTAAACAAAGACTCACTAAGCTACTTTTCAACTAAAAGAAAGGGCTTTCTATGCCGTCAAAAAGCCAGCGGTTCCTCTCTCTCCAAATAATCCACATCAAGCACAAAGGGATTAGGCGCCAGATCTTCCCTCTGTCTTTTCTCAACTTTCGCTCTTTTCCTGCCAATAAGAAGCCCACTCACCGAACTAGGGAGCACCCAGGACAAAGCTTCTAGTCGTCTGGCGCTCCCTCTAAAGCTTCTAGATTTTTGGGCAATGCATCAGAAGATGATTTTAACGGCATAGAAAGCCTTTCTTCAAGTTAAAAAGTAGCTTAGTGAGTTTTTGGTTTAGTTGGGATAAGTTGGAATGTATTCCTTCACTTGCCCAATTCTTATATTTTGTGGAGTTTTTTAATATACACGGGAGTGTATAGGGCCTTTTTGTTGGTGGCCATTTTTGTACTATGACGGCATTTTCTTAATGCCCTTATTATATTATGTCTTTTACTTATCAAAAAAAAAAATGGATAAGTTATTGACTCCCCATCTTTTTTACATAGACAACACTAATTCATTATGATTAATCTCCTCCGAAACAAGTTGTCAATTGTTAGGATCTTGTTTTGCATGTTGCACTAGTCAAAAAAGGCTACTTTGGAGGGAGCGCCAGCCCTCCAAACAACTCTCAAGAGAAAGAAGTGCTACTAGTCTCATGCAAAGCCTGATATATGTCACCAAAAAAATCCCGATGAAACCCGTCTCTATCTCACCACATCCTCTCCTCACCAAAGCTTGACCATCCAAGAAACTTAGCCATTAGAGCCATCATCTCCTCCGTCTCCCAATTTTGAACCTCCATGCGCATGAAGATACCTTAAACAATTTGATGCCTTGCCCTCCTTAAATAATCTGCCACTGTCGCATTTGAATCCCATGGTGTGTGTTGTTTGCTGATGATATTGTCTTAACGGATGAGATTAGGAGTAGAGTCAACACTAAGGTAGAAATGTGGAGAAAAACTTTGAAATCAAAAATGTTTGGAGTAAATAGGAACAAAACTGTATATATGGAATATAAATTTAGCTGTACTAGGAGTAATAATGGTGAAAAAATAAAGATCTAAAACCAAGAGATACCTAAGTGTGAATATTTTCATTATCTAGGTTCAATTATTAACAAAAATAGAGAAGTTGCAGATGATATAACCTATAGAATTAAAGTTGGTTGGCTCAAGTAGAGGAGTGTTTTTGGAGTTTTATTTGATCAGCAGATACCTACAAAGATTAAAAGTAAAATTTTATAGAACAGCTATTAGATCAGTAATGTCATATGGAGCAAAATGTTGGGCTGTTAAGAAGGATCGCATAAATGAGATGAGTGTTGCGAAAATGATAATGTTAAGAAGGATATGTGGTAATGGTAGTGATTGCACCAATTGAGGACAAGTTGAAAAAAAATAAATTAAGGTGGTTTGGACACATATAACGTAGACCGGTTGATGCAGTAGTAAGAAAAAATAATAAAATTATGAGTAATGAAAACACTAAGAGGAGAGGTAGACTTAAATTGACATGTGATGCAGTATTAAGAAAAGATATGAACCTATTAAAACTAGTTGAAGATATGGTTCTTAACATAATAGAATGGCGTAAAATGATTCATGTTGCCGACCCCAATTGATTGGAATAAAAGCTTAGTTTGATTTGGTTTGGTTAGTCACATTTGAATCTATTGCCAGACGATTGATCAAGGGAAAGGCATCCCTAAGTTTCTCGATCCCACATCAAACATGAGACCAAAACTTAACCTTTCTCTTATCCCCCACCACCATAGTCAAGGGACCACACCATGAGAAATTGGAACCTCCCATGAAGTCTAACACCCCCAACTACTCTTAGATTTTTCTGCCACCACCTCCTCCACCCCCTATCTCGAATGTAAACCTCCACGCCATTAGAGCCCTCATAATGCATTTGAATCTATTGCCAGACGATTGATCAAGGGGAAGGCATCCCTAAGCTTCTCGATCCTACATCAAACATGAGACCAAAACTTAACTGTTTTCTTATCCCCCACCACCATTGTCAAGGGACCACACCATGAGAAATCGGAACCTCACATGAAGTCTCAACTACTCTTACATTTTTCTGCCACCACCTCCTCCATCCCCTATCTCGAATGTAAACCCCCATGTCCACTTGTACACCAAAGCTTGATTAAAAATTTCTAGTCTCCTCACACCCAGGTCCCTTCCCGATTAGGAGAGCATATTCTTCCAATCCACCATGTGGAACTTTCATTCTTCCCCCACACCACCCCATAAAAAATTCCTTTGTAAAAACATCATTTATCCGCTTACCTTTCCTTCTATGCTAAATTGTTTTCGGTTTCTGAGGAAAGACGCCACTAGAGCCCTCTTAATGCTTTTTAGCACATCTAGTTTCCCACATCATAACAGCTTTTAGCCCTGTTCGGAATCTTGGGAAATTCATAACTCAAAACTCAGTATTCAGCTGGATTCGGCCCCATTGTCATGTTTTAAATCATGCACCATCTTGCCTTTTTGCACCATTTCTATTCATGTCCCTGTTGCAACCAGAATTTAAATTGTTCCATCGGGCTGTATTTAATTGTCTTCATTGCCTTTGATCAAGCTTTATCCGTCACCTTATCCTAGGCATCTCCACGTCCTATTATTTGAGATTATTTTAACAGGTGCCGCCATATTTAGCATAAAGTTTTTGGCATCTTAGTAAATGTGTTTTCTTATTTTCCATGTGTTCCACTGCCAGGGAAAAGTCCTCCACTGGTAACTTGCAATTGTTTGAATGTGTTCATCCAGTTTTGTGTTAGACAGTCAGGTTTGGCAAAACTTGCATTTATAAAAAAAAGAAAAGCCTAGAGCTACTTTTATGTTACCCTTGGATAGCAAGTTAAATACTTATCCTCCTTTTTATGTTTAACAGATGAATATGGACCTCTCAGTGGCAGATGGTCATCTATGTAACATGGGAAAGATGATAGAAGAACTGGAGGGGAAACTGAGAAATTCACTAGATCAGGTATTTTGTTTTATACTATGGCATCACTGATTTTGTCTTATCCTTCCGCCGCAAGGTGAATTACTAAATTCCACAATAATAAATTTTAAAAGATTTCAGTATGCACGGATTTGAATACAGTGTGATATCCATCCCACATCGGTGGGAGATAGAAATTAAGTCTAGCATATAATGAAATTTGTGAACTACTACTAATAACTTGAGTTTAAGCTCTTGGACTGCATTCTTAGGCTCTTTATGATAGAAATTAAGCATGGTATATAAAGAAATTTATGGGTTATTACTAATAAACTCAAAATTTTAGGTCGTGTTATTAGACTTTTTATTCAAGTTATTGGGTCAATAATTTACTTGGGTCGTTATATACAGAACCGAACACACCTCTCTCACATGTGATGAGTTCCACAAAATTGTAGAATCCACTCCTAGAAGTGTTAGTATGGTTTTGTTCCATGCATCTGTGCACATTGCATTTTTTAATTATAGAACAACCGTGTAATTATGAATAACTAATCGTTTCTTGGAGATGTGGGAGTTTATGATGTAAAACTGTTAAGTTTGAGGTCCATTTGTAATTCTAGGTTTATTTTGGGAAGACAAAAGAGATGGTTTGCACATTGCGCCCACCATCAGAACTGCTGCAAACGAGACTGCCCGAGAGCTGATGGTTGTAGTCTGGCTCCATGCTGTGAAAAGGTGTATCGATTAGTTTGTCGCGTGTTACCACTTCACGTAAGGTTAGTGACGACTGTTTCTTGGATGCTTTTGTGTTGACATATTTTGTGTTCATATAAATATATAAGACAACTATGGAAGTGTTGGATTTAATACTGCATAAGAGGATAGAGACTTGAAAACCGATTGCATGATATCAACTTCTGCTTTGTTTCTACTAATCTCTAAATCACGGGGCGCAGACACCCCGTATTTATTCGGTGGTCATGAGCCACCATATGTTGTTATTTATGATGTTATTTACGTAATATTTTTTTTCTAATTATATAATAAAAAACTATAATTAAAAAAATTATAAAATACTCTTAAAATATTATAATAGTGATACAACATGGTGTTTTTGACAAAGATAAATACTCGTTGCATACTAAATGAGTTATTTTTATCGTGTAGTTATCTAATAAAAATGAATTTAAAATTCTCACTCCAAAATGTTTTTATTATATTATTAAATAAAAAATTACATAAACGACACACAATGTCTCAGCCTTATTATGATGGCTCTTCAGCAGTTGCTATACTAGATATTAACTCAATTTGTATCGTGGATCGAGTTCACTTTGTATAGTTGCTGCTTTTTATTGACTTAATCATTTAATTTTTTAGTGACACAACATTGACCTATTTTTGTTAAGTAAGTAATAAAACTTGACTTAAAAAATAATTGTTTTAAAATAATAAATTATTTAGAATAAATTATATAGGATATTTTTTTAATTTTTTTTACAGTAAAATATTTAATATGTTTTTTTATTATAAATTGATATAACGGTAATATTTTTTTATTTTTGGAAGGAAAAAAGGAAAATCACGAAACAATTTTAAAGAAGGCAATTATTTCTGATAATTCACTGCCGCATCCTTTTCAAATCTACCTCGTAAACAGAATATAGCGGGAAATAGAAGACAGAATCACTACTTCCAAGTCACAACACCCCCTTAACATCAGGTAACTTACACAGCAAAAACTGAGAACAGTCAAATTTCTACTTAGATTGTAAGACATCCATCTTAAAATGGAAAATAGATGCAGAAAAAAGAGTTCAAAATACAGCAGAAGTACATTTCAGACAAGATTTAAGCTTTTGTTTCATGTTCTCCGCTAGCAGATGCAACTTCTTGGGCGTCCCTTTTACTGGAGACTTCTTCGATATCCTCCTCTTCCTCGTCACTGTCATCTTGAGACAACAAGTCCGTAAGAAGATTTTAGGGAAAACAAAAAAAAAGAGAAGAAAAGAGCGAAGAAGTTTTAGCTTATTGTGGTCAATCACCAATGGATAATCAAAACTAAACTACATTTCTTTTGATGGACTACGAAATATTAAGCTGAACTAAAAAAATAATGTGAAACTCATATTTTCAAAATGCCCCCCTTAAATATTGTTATAGTCACGCGTGGTTCAACCCATTAGCCATTAGATTATTAATCCCTCGTGTAGAGAACTAATAGTATAATATTTACAGAATTATTTACTCCCCATCGGATCATCTTCTCTCCTTTTCAAGGGTCAAAAACAATTTTTCAACACCTATTTCATACTTTACCTTACTTTAAACAAACATAAACAATATGTGATATAAATAATTTCATTCACTATAAGAAAAACATGTAAGTTATATATTACTTATTTCTTTTATCCCATTCATTACTATTAGACGCATCAACCAAGGCCAAAGTGCTTCAAGTGAACGCAAGGATATCAAAGCGGGATAAAACCTCAAGATCACTCGCCCTCAATACTAAATTTTATTTTGTAAGCTGTGTCATCGAGGCCCGATTGACTGGCGTCTTAGACGGGACTTCAATAGCGACGATCGATCGATCAGACCGAACAACCTGATTTAAAGATTGCCTTTTTCATAGTAATAAGCATTAGCGTAGACTTCCGCTGCCTTGGCTTCATATTCAAAGGGCCTTGGGTCCGCAAGAAAAATTTTAATGTAATTGTTGTTCTAAAGCATAATGCACTGGTCACTTAGAGGTAACCATTACATTAGAGGGAGGACAAGTTTTATCTTCACTCGATGCGATTAGATAAAAACCCTATCCAGCGCAAATGAATTAGAGTGTGAAGCCTCGTGGACGACAAATAGTAGTTTTCCAAAGCAAGTAAGAAAGACAAAAAAACATTCAATCAGTTTGTGTTAGGATGGGGCGACACTGAAGATGTTAAAGAATGGCTCATTGTGCGAGGCAAGGCAGAAAGTTAGATCTAGCCAGGTTCCTTTGACATTCGACAAAACACTCTCCGAGCGCATGAAATGTCTAATTTTTTGGTCAAAATTTCCACAGTAATGTCTCAATTAGATTCTCTGGTCGAAATACAACGATTATTCGAACTATTTATCTTATAAATCTATAAAAAAATACAAAAAATTAATGAGAACTCAAAATAATATGTTGTATTGATTTTCATCTAGTAAATTTTTTTTTAGCGCGCAAAGTCTATCCTCACAAAAATATTTCAACGATAGATCCTCTATTTGTCGCGTTAAACTTTTTGAGGACAAAAATACCTTAGTTCTTTTATTGTCTTCTTCCGTCATCATCATTCTTCCCATTTTCTTCCATTTTAATCAAATATTATCAGGACAAATAATCATTATATATATATATATATAAATAGATAAATTTATTTTTGTTAAATATTTTTGAAACAAATTATTTTTTTCAAATGAATTGGACCTTGAGCATTAAAATTTTATTTTATTTTTTAACCTTTGTCTAAAATCCCCTAGAAAATATCATTTACATATAATTCAATTTGATTCACAAATCAGGTTTTATTTTACAAAATGAATAATTTTAGTTTAAAATAAACAATTTAAAAAATATATATATAATTTGTTCATATAATTATCGATATCCAATCAAATTAAATTAAATTTTTTGGTATATAAATCTTTTTTGAGGCCTAGGAAACATTTTGAATTATTTTTTCAAAATCCATCTCAGATCATAAAATGGAAAATGGGATTTTGAAGTCTCTTTGAGGAATGAAAGGTCTTCAAGAGAGATTTACTAGACGTACCTTCTTCTTTGCCGACAGCATCAACATCAAAATCTTCCCCACCACCCATATTAAGATTCTGAATAAAGAGAGAAAAAAATGAATTATACACAAACCCATTCACAATTATGAGAAAAAAACATGTAAAATTTATGTGAACAATTTGTTACCCACCGAAAAATCAAAGTCGCCAAAGTCCATATCAGATCCTCCTACTAAAAAACCAGAATATCAAATAAGTTTCCCTGAGAAGTCCGCAGTAATGATCACAAACCGGGAACAAAGCGAGGCAAAAACTTACATTTACTATCTTTCTCATCATCTTCATCGACCCATTTGTCCCAGTCAACTTTCAAAAAGATGGGCGGTTTTCCATCTTGTTTCAACAATCTGCTCCACCATTTGCTATCTGCCTTCTTTATAAGATAGCAGATGTGTCTCAACCCAATATTAGCCTTGCTTTCCTGCAAGTATCATATTAATACTTGTACATCATTGCCAGTGGTAAATAACAACGATGCGTCGATGATGATGTAATGAGCATGTTTGGCCGTATGATAATTATTTTACGCACAAATTATAAATATTTGTTTCGATTGTAAATTTATAACTTTAAATAATAAAATTTAATTTGAACTGATTTATCTAGCCACTGCTTGAAATATCTGGCTTTTAAGAAGTTTAGTTCTTTAACAAGAGAGAAAAAAAAATTGTTTGGAATAATTTATTTAGAAAAGTTTTTTTTATATTAAAATATTTAATATGTTCTTTTTTTTTTTTTTCAAGTTGTAATGCTCAAAATATTGACAGACTTTTTTATTTTGTTTTTAAGAGTAGAGTTAACTTTATAATAAGAGTATTATAATTATTTTATTCAAAAAATATTAATGTTCGAAATGCGTATAAATTTTTTTCTTGGAAAAAGAAGTAAAAAAAATTAGTAGACTTTTTAGAGAAGCCAAACACACTGGCGTAAAAAAAGTGTGTTTAAAAATTATAAACACACCTTTTTGCGTTTTTTTTTTTGTGAAAGCTAAAATTTAAAAAATAATAATAATTTCTAACACCATTGGCAAATAGAGATGAACAATTTGTCACTTACATTTACATCAACCTTGTCGTAAAGATCCATATCGATTTCGTAAGGTATGTTATCTGATCCACTGGTGGCAGAAAAGAAGAATTTCCCCACCGGCTCCAGTTTAAGCTTTACATCTTTGGCATCCGGCAATTCGATGGTAATGAACAGCTTATCAGACCTCTGGGCCCACTTCACAGTAGGATGTCGACTGGCCAAAAAATTGTAGAGAATAATTAAGACTAAAGAGATAATACCCACCTGCAATCTTCACCATCTGATCTATGATCTAGAAAACACAGTACACCTTTGAGAGAGACACTTCAATAGCTGCATTAATAACAGCCAAAAAGGCCTTCCTCTGAGTTTCTGAAATAGCTTATTGGCAGTGAATTTCTTAATTCTTACTAATATTTCGTAGCTTCAAAAATCAAGGTTCCATTCAAAGTACCCAGTGAATTACTATAATCAATGACCAAAAACCCCCTGTATAACTCAGACCACCCTTTCGATTCTTGCTGAAAGCGATCTTACTTAAATGACACATTTGGTTTGCAGATTGTAGGTATTCATAATTTATTCCCAGAGGTAGATTTAAAAGGTCCTGCCTTAAGGGGTTCCTCCGTCGCAATAAAAATAAAAATAAATAATAAATAATAAATAATAAATAATAAATAATAATAATAACAATATATGGCTGTGGCTGAAGTTCATCCCAAGACTTACCCCGTAGGAAGGCCATGCCCATGAGGAGATATTCATGCATTAGAAATAGCTGGTTAAGTGAAATTTCGAACAAGAAGCTGCAGCTCAATTGGGGCATTGGGCATCCGGCGGACTTCCCAACATCCCAACACTGGTGGCCTTGGTTCGGAGACTACGTAATTCAAGCCGCCAAACAATAGACTACAGCCTCAAACCAAGTTAAACGGTGCTGTACTTGTAACTTACTTTGCAGACCTTTGAGTTGGTTTAGCTCACACATCAGCCTTAACAATGCCACCCAAGCCCAATCGCCAAATAGGACAGACATTTAAACTAATCAAAGACTAACTGGTAAACAATACAAGCAATTCCTCTAGAAAGCTTTGAGCAATTTCAACTCTATAATCGACTCTTGGACCGCAAAAGGGAAAACCTCACTCCGACAAGGTTCAGTCTATGAAGTGCAAATACTTCAAAATAAGCCTTGGACATGTATCAAATACGTATATGATACGAATACATGCCTGATGAGGCAAGATACATATCCGATACGACTAATAAGTATCTAATTTTTTTTTTTATTTTTTTTGAATTTTGGATACGTGAAGAATACGAGAAGATACAGGAGAAATACGCAGTGTATATGGAAATAATATGGCGGGAATATGCAAGGGTTTAATTTTTTATATTTTTTAATTTTCTTTGAGTATTTTTTTCTTTAATTTTTTAATTTATTATATGTTTTACTATATCAACTCTAATATGCGATAAGTTTTTGATTTATTTTTAACTACTAATGTTTTGATTATTTGTTATGCTTTAAATGCTCGATTGTAACTACCAAATAAATTTACTTCTACTTTGGATTTTTATTTTTATAAATAATACATTACTAAATTAAAAAATATATTTTTTTTTACAAATGCATCCTGACCATATTCGTATTTTACTTGTTTAAATTTTGTCGTATCACTGTATCCGTATCGTATTTCGTATCCGAATTCGTGCTTCCTAGGATTGAGTACTTAACCTAAAGGAAATATCTTCTATAGCTAAGTTTAGTGAAACATCCACCACCATAGTGGTAATTCACTCATAACAAAATAAATTTTAGTTAGATGTAATTGAATTTTGAAATTCATTCACCTCCACCATTATTATACTTTATAACCTAGATTCAATTCTTTACATGTATATCACGATTATTCTAAACTTAAAACACACGGATTCTCAATTGATCTCCCATGAAAGCTCAACTCATTTAAAAGACACTAATGCACTTTAAGTTCATTGAATTATCAAGTTTGTAAGAGTTTCATATGCAAAGCGAAGTGTGAAAATGGCTCTACATCTATTGTGCAATACATAGGGTTAATTACACAAAACACCCTCAACAATTCCAGAGCATCACTTTTCACTCTCAACTTTATAACCGTAATCTCCTAACTATTTAATTTGCGTCATTTTAATGTCTCCAAAAAAATAGAGGACATTTCATTCAATTTTTTATAGTCGATGGACCTAAATGTACGATTTCCAAGTTAAAGGGATAAAATGATACTAGGTAATCTAATTTACTCTAATATATGATTTCAATCTGTTAGTCTTAAGCTCCCAATTTTAGGTGCATTGCAATGAGTAAGCTAGTGTGTGAAGATTTGAAAATCACAAACAAACGAACAACACGCCAAAATATTATAGCATCACATAAAATCACAGTCCCACCTACCCACCCCCCAAAGTTCATATTTTGTGCATCACATCTCCGCAAATTGGAGTTGACAAAATACAATTGACTTTGTTTACACCAAAATTAAGTCCTTGTTGAGGGTGCTCAATGGTATTTAGCAAAACATGGTGGTCAATAGAAGTGACTTGATCGACAGTTGGCATCATAAGAATAATTCTTAATAATGTCTATTATAAAATTTGAAGAATGAAAAGTGGCACTCCAAGACTCGTATGGGATAATAAAAGTTATTTAAAAAATACTTGGCATTATAAGAATATTATTTGTTTAAAATAGTTATTAGTAATTATCAATAGTTATTTATAAAAAATATGCTATAAATATGGGAAATGTATTTATTGCAAAGGATATCACTTCATCAATTCGATAATAAATTATATCTAGGAGTAGGAATAATCAAATTTAAACTCCAAGAGTAAAGTAACGTGCCTAATATAAATTGTTCTTAAAAAATCTTCAAGAAGTAATATTTAATACTTTGCAGAGTAACCATATGTGAGTGCATGAGTGGTAATAATTTTTTTTTTGCATCTTTATTCTTATTATGCCAACCCCAATTGATTAGAACAAATGCTTAGTTTGGTTTGGTTTATCTTTATTCTTATTATCATGAAAATTAATAAAATTTATTTTTATAAATCTTCTATCTTTATTTTCTTGCCACTACACCTTTGTTTGTTTGGATTATTTCATTAGCCACCATTTCTTTACTTATTTGGCTATTTTTATATTCAATGAAGTCCTAAAATAAGACGGAAAACCACACTCAATTGCCTGGATTTTGATTAATTGTCTCAAAATTATTTCTCCCCCTTGATATCGAATGGGAGAAGATTTATTTTAATAACAGACACACAATACAACACCTTAGCCAAATCAAATTCATTTCCTCATCACTCTCCACATATCTGGCCCCTCTCCATATGACATCTTTACGTACACTTCCTCTCAAATAGCTAATACCCTAAAACACACACACACACACACACACACACACACACACACACACACACACACACACACACACGCACAGAATAACGAAAACAAATACAAATTGCTTTCACCAACTGAATAGGATCTCTAGGATTCATGCAAAAAACGAGATATATATATATATATATATATATATATATATATATAGAGAGAGAGAGAGAGAGAGAGAGAGAAAGAGAGAGAGAGAGATTGAAGAAAAAAGTGGAAGCAGAGTAAATATATGAAGATTGATTTGCGTACAAAAACACACACAATGTACATAAATCTGCGATAGAACAATGGAAGTGAGGAAGAAAGTTCCTCATCTTCGATTTTATTGAAGAAATATTGAAGAAAAAAGTCGAAGCAGAGTAAATATATGAAGATTGATTTGCGTACGACACACACAATAATATATATAAATCTGCGATAACGGAAGTGAGGAAGAAAGTACCTCATCTTCGATTTTTCGTTTTTCGTTGTTCGGAGCAAATCGAAATGCAGAAGTTGTTCGATCGATGCTTGGTTTTTGGAGATCGGGATAATGTTTATGTTTATAGAGAAGCGGTGGCTTGCGCTATGGGATTGATTTGCAGAGACTACGGGAAATGTCTAGATGCTTCTTTCGGGCAAGTTGTTTTGGGCATCATGCCCCCCAACTTTTATTACCATTAGATTTAAATATTTAATTTTAATTTTTTATTTTTAAATGTAATAATTTGTTAGTTTGGTATATGAATTTAGAGAATATTAAAGGCACTCCCATAGTGCTCGAATAAATATATTTAATTTAATATTTTAAATTATATATATATATATTATTTTATACATTTAGTTTTTTAAAATTTATATTTTAAAGATTTGCTCGCCAAGATTATTCAATAAATTTATAGTAAATATAAAATTCTAAAAATAAAACATAATTTTTTAGTAAAAGATTTTTTTATAAGTTTATTTAAGTGGGCTTATTAACTTAAAAAAATAATAAATTGACTCATTACTTTGATTATGAATTTATAAGCAATAAATCTACGGTAATTAGTTTGATTACTATAATATTATTATTTTATAAGTTGCTTAAAAAAATTTATTATCTATTTTTATGTTTGTAAACTATTATAATTTATGAATATATCACTTTCCATCAATGTGTTTCTGTTCAACTAAAAATTCAATAATTTCTTATGTTCTTTTTATTTTTCTTTTTTATTTTCTTTAAAATTAGAAATATATATATATATATATTTTAAAACTTATTTTCTCTTCTATCAACAAGTTTCAATCACATGTTAAATTGATATTTTTGCAATCCATATTATATATGAGAAATTTCTCATTATATTGAAAAAATTCTATACTAAAATTTTTATTATACATAAGTTATTATTTTATTCAAAACATAAAAAGTAAGAAGAAAAAAAACATATACAAAATGTTTCTCATCTTTTTCATCAAGGTATGAGTAAAATTATCATTATACTTAGAGATAAAATATTAATCAAGTAAATTAAAAAAACCAATCGAACTAAGAGAAAAAAATCTTCAATAGTCAGTTTAGCTTCATGCTTGGGGGGCTTTGGTTCCTTAAATGCCTAAAAATTATGCTTGGTTCGATAGCCAGTTTGTATTCTTTGGCAACCGAAATAAAATGAATCGAACCGAATAAATCCTAACAATCCATACAATTTTTAGTTTTAATCATAGCCGTCCATTTTTTGTTTTGGTTTTCATCCATCCATATATCTTTTGATTTTTTCGCCGCAAATTTACATATATCTCACGGCTGACGTCTTAACAGTTTATTCACTCTTCATTCCCATCTCTCTCTCTCTCCCCTCCACCGGCAGCCTCCTCTTTCCTCCGCCAGAAGCCTCCTTCCCTCCCACAACGTGATACCACAAAATCACTTGCGTCTTACAAGCCCGACGATCTGACTTTGATCATTCTCCCAGCCTGCATGTGCTTTGGCTCGCTCCAAGGCAACCCAACTTCACTATAAGGCTGCTTCCTTGTTTGTCTTATTGATAGACTGATGCGGCACATGGTCGAATGAAAAGAAAGAAAAAAAAGGATAAATTACACTTACATTTCAAGATTTCTCAAAACATCAACTACCGTATACGTGGCTTCAGAAATATCACTAACTTCTATTTTGGTTTAATTTTTGCATCAAATTAATCTAACCGTCAATATTTTCGTTAATTTTACCGAAAAAACTGTTTAAAAATAAAAAATAAAAAAAAAATTATTTTCTAATTATTGTGTTTGAAACATTTTATTATTATCATTAGAAAATATTTTTTATTTTATTTTTATTTTTTATTAAAAAACAGTGTTGGACAATTTTTTCTAATTATAATATTTTTCTAATTATACTAATATTAGATGTAATTGGATTAAGAAATTTTAACAATCAAGTGCGGTCTAGCTTAGGGGAAGCATTTATGACGAGGAGCTCGGCAGAAGGACAAGTCGATATGGAAGTATTTATGGCGATGTGCCGACAACTGACTTGTCACCGCTGGTGAAGCGGATAAGAGAGACAGAGCCGTTTTGCAAGGGCATGAGTCGAGACGGAGTCATCATGAGTAGGGAAAATGAGGGGTAATTCCTCCCTATAAAATGAGTAGGGGCATGTGTCTTACAAGTTTCTCCTATCAAAAGTGTTTACTAACTTCATTATCGAAGTGGCTTCAGATGAGTCGCTGCTAGCCAGCTCATGTGTGTTCGCTCTTATAGGTGTTGATTCGTTAGCGGGTTCGACCGGGTTGCGTTCAAACCCATCAAATAAGTATAATTTACAAAACACCCCCGTACATTTGGCGCCGTTTGTGAAAAATCTAGTTTTAACATATTAAAACCTGCCAATGGCGACACCTTCGAAGGTGCCCACTGTTCTCGACAAGCATGCCTCACCTGGTTCTGGGAAGGGGCGGAGAACACACAGAGGGACGGAGATTCTGAGGAGTCAGTGCTCCATGCAATGGGGCAAGAGATTCTGAGGCTTCGCTCGACCCTGAAAGATCAGGGTCAAAACCCCAGACCCAGGTGGGAAGCTCGCACACTGAGCTTAAATCCCATGGACCAAAGGGTAAAAGGGAAGGAGGAGAAGTCAATCTAGAGCTGAGATAAATTCTCAAAGAGTTCACTAAACAAAAAGAGAGCTCAAGGACAAAGGAGAGCAGTTGTACCCCAGAAAAGTCTAGGTAGGGTAGGGATCCCCCGCGAAGATGCGAGTCCACATCAACATACTACACGGTGGTGGACCCAAGTGACGCCTGGGAAGGGCTAATCGCCTCACCATTCGTTGCGCACATCGACAAGGCCGAACCTCCCCATGCTTTCTCTTTACTGAGATTCAAGTCTTACGATGGTCGCTTCGATCCACATTCTCACATCAGCCATTACTGGCAGATGATGACAATGTGGAGCGAAAACGACACCCTCATGTGCAAAGTATTCCCATCCAGTCTTGGGGAAGCTGGATTATGATGGTTTGACCAACTGCTGCCTCGGTCCATAGCAAGTTAGAAGGATTTGTCCAATGGATTCCTGGCACGATTCGTCACCAACACAAAGATTCTGAAAGAGATCGATTCACTCATGGCGTTGCAAATGGGCAAAAAGGAATCATTGCGAGACTACACCAGAAAGTACTGGGAGGTCTACAACGACAAAGAAAATTGCAACGAAGAACTGGCGATCGGCTCGTTTAAACACAGGCTCCGACCAGGGAAAAAGTTAAGAGCCTTTCTTACTAAGAAACCACCTCAGGGCATCTCGGCGCTAATGGGTCGTGTAGAGCAGTACATACGGGTAGAAGAGGATGTGGAAAGAACAAATGTTGAAGCGAGATCATGGGAGTGGAGACTGAGTTCGAAGAGGCCGAGAAGACACAGTCCAGCAAAGATAAGAAGACATAGCTCAGGACGGCCGAGCAAAAGACCAAGGGCTGAACATCCTAGCGCGCCGATTAAGTTGGGAGTCGACCTCAAGGGAAGGGAAGTTATAAATACCATATTTAGGGAATCCATCCACAAAATCTTACCTCAGATCAAGGACATACCGTATTTCCAATGGCCTCTCAAATTGCCAAACTCAGTGATTTAATCAGCAATAGAAAAGGGGATTAGGTGGAGATGTTCTTACCATAGGGAGAGAAGCCATAGAACAGAGGATTGTCGAACTTTCAAGAAACATCTAGATGACCTCGTACAGTAGGGGCACTTAAAGGAATTCCTAGAATAAGGGATGGAGAGACAGAAGTCCCCCATAGCTTAGCAGGCCAAACCATTAGCTAAAGCAGCACATCACGGAATCATTAACGTCATCCACGAGGTGATAGGAGCATAACAAAGGAATTCCATGCGAGGGCAGATGAAGAAGTTGGGACACATTGCCGAGGTGATGAGAGTACAGGTAGCGAATGGAAAAAGGCTAAGGTCGGGAGCATATGCCGAACAAATTTCATACTCGGAAGAGGATTTTGAATGAGTACAACATCCACACAGTGACGCTTTGGTGATATCTCTCAACCTTTTGAACTTCGAAGTTAAACGAGTGTTGATTGATTAGGAAAGCTTGGTTGAAATCATGTATTACGATCTATTCAGAAAGCTCGGCCTCAGTGATCGAGACGTAACTCCATCTCGCACCCCACTTGTTAGGTTCAATTTGAAGTCGTTCTAACCATTGGGAAGGATCACTATTCTAGTAAAGGTAAGAGCGACTGAGGTTGTGACTGACTTTTTGGTGGTTGATGTGCCCTTAGCCTACAGCGCTATCATGGGACGAACATGGCTGCACGAGCTAAAGGTAGTCCCCTCCACGTACCATCAAGTGCTGAAATTTTTCACCGCTGAAGGAGTAGAAGTCATTTACGGGGATCAAGCTACTTCCAAGCATTGCTTTGTAGCGGCTCTCAAGGCTGAAGTCCGAACTGAGGAGGTGAGGGTAGTTGAAGTGGCAGATCAGCTTGTCTTAGAAGACGTCGGGAGATAGGCTAAAGATAGAGCCGTGGAATAGCTTGAAGCAGTGAGGATTGATCCTGGCGAAGTGGAAAATTCTTCCTACTCGGCTCAACTATGACCGAGCAAGAGAAAGGGGACTTGCTTCAACTGTTGCGGCAGAACATCGAGGTATTCGCCTGGACTCTGTGTGAAATGCCGGGGGTAGATCCCTCCTACATTTGCCACGCCTTGAATGTCGATCCCACGTTCAAGCCCGTAAAGCAAAAGGGGCGATGCTCGACCCCACATCACACCGAGGTCGTGGCCGAAGAAGTAGGAAAACTATTAGAGGCATGGGCAATAAGAGAAGTTCAGTATTTAGAATGATTGTCTAACATCGTAGTGGTTAAGAAGAGCGAAAAATGGAGGGTGTGTGTAGATTTCACAAATCTGAATAAGGCCTGCCCAAAGGACATCTTTTCCCTTTCAAAGATCGACCAACTCGTAGATTCAACTGCCGGACACCAGCACATGAGTTTTGTGGACGCGTATCGGGGCTATCATTAGATAACCATGTTCGGCCGGGACCAGGAGAAAACTTCGTTCATCATACCACGAGGTACCTATTGCTACCAAGTCATGCCATTCGGCCTAAAGAATGTCGGAGAAACTTTCCAGAAGATGATCACGAAGATGTTTGCCGAAGTGTCAGGCAAAACGATGGAAGCCTACATAGACGATATGGTAGTAAAATCCAAAAGAAAGGATGACCACCTAGCCGACCTGCAGGAGATCTTTGACACTTTCAAAACCCATCGCCTCCGCCTTAATGCGGCCAAATGTGTGTTCGGGGTCGATTCGGGAAAATTCCTCGATTTTTTGGTCACAAACCATGGAATTGAAGCTAGTCCTGACCAGATCAAGGCTATTCAGGAGGTCCAAACACCATGAACTATCAAGGAGGTACAAAAACTAACGGGAATGACCATTGCCCTGAACAGGTTTATAAGCCGAGCTTTAGATAAATGTAGGCCATTCTTCTGGACACTAAAGAAGGGGGAGAAATTTCGCTGATATGAGGACTGTGATTAGGCGCTCCAAGCTTTGAAAACATACCTATCATTTTCGCCACTGCTCTCAACTCTAAGGGATAGAGAAGTGCTGTAGCTCTATCTTATAGTCTCCTTGCATGTCATCAGTGTGGTGCTCGTCAGGGAAGGAGCCAAGCAACAGATACCGGTCTATTATGTTGGTCATACTCTTACTGGATCAGAGATAAGATACCTGCCACTGGAAAAATTGGCTTACGCGCTAGTCATCGCATCACAGAAGTTGCAGCACTATTTCTAGGCACATGCTATTATCGTATTCACTAAATATCCGTTGAAGGTCGTATTTGCGAGAGCGGATCTAACAGGAAGAATGACTAAATGGGCCGTCGAATTAAGAGAGCACGACATCAACTTTAAGCCCAGAACTACCATTAAGGCCTAGGTGCTAGCTAAATTCGTGGTCGAGTCTTTCTTGAACACCCTAGGAACATAACAAGAAGAAGAAGAGGAAGAAGAAATGAACGAGCTCAGCCTTATCCCGAGCACTGGCGGGCTTTAGAAGTTACACGTGGATGGGGCATCCAACAACAATGGGTCGAGGGTGGGAACGGTTCTCACCTCGTCGGATGGCCTGATACTAGAGTAGGCTATGAGACTTGGCTTCAACGCTTCAAACAACGAAGCCGAATACGAGGCTCTGTTGGCGGGACTCGAAACGGTGTCAAAGCTCGGCATTACCAATCTAGAAGTATTTAGCGATTCCCAGCTGGTTGTCAACCAACTGAAGGGAGAGTATAAGGCAAGGGATGATCGAATGGCCAGGTATCTCAAAAAGGCCACAGGAGACATGAATAGATTCACAACGATCAAGGTTGAGCGAATAGGCAGAGCCAACAACGATCATGCAGACACATTGGCCAGCCTTGCCTCAACGACTGTAGCAGATGAAGAACGGATGGTAGTAGTACAATTCCTCTCGAAGCCGAGCATAGACGATACCATCCGGGCCGAACTACAAGAGGTTCTCCTGATCGAGCTATTCTCGCCCTGGATGGACACCATTGTATCGTTTCTAAATGACAGCAAGCTACCAACTAAGAAGAAGGAAGCACACAAGGTGAGGTTGAAGTCGGCCCGTTTTTGGCTTTCTCAAACCAATAAGTTGTATCGACGCTTCTACACGGGACCCTACCTTTTGTGTGTGCATCCCAACCTAGTGGAGGACCTCCTGTATGAAATCCATGATGGCATATGTGGCAGTCATACAGGGGGAACGATCCTTTGCCCACCTAGCAATTACCCATGGATGCTAGTGGCACTGTATGCAAAAGGACACCAAACAATACGTGCGGGCGTGTGAAAAGTGTCAGCTCTTCTCCCCTTTAATCCATCAGCCAGTAGGGAAATTAAACCCCTTAACCACCCCATGGTCGTTCGCACAGTGGGGAATGGATATCATTGGGCCATTCCCCATAGTGGTTAGAAACAAGAAGTTTTTGGTCGCGGCAACAGACTACTTTACCAAATGGATCGAAGTCGAACCGCTCGCCAACATTAGGGAGTCCAACATGAAGAGATTCGTCTGGAAGAGCATTATAACGAAGTTCGGCATCCCAAGAATCCTCATTTCGAATAACAGCACTCAATTTAACAGACAGTCATTCCGATAATTTTGTGCTAAACTAAAAATAGAATTTTACAATTCCATCTCGACGTACTCCCAATGCAACGGTCAGGCAGAGGCCTCAAACAAAACCATCTTAGGAGGAATCAAGAAGAGGCTGGACAAGGCAAAAGGGCAATGGGTGGACGAGCTCCCCCATATGTTGTGCGCTTACCGAACCACACCGCGAAGTTCCACAAGGGAGAGTCCTTACTCAATGGCCTACAAAACCAAGGTGGTAATCCCGCTTGAGATCAGCTTTCCTACCATGAGAACTGACGAATTCAACCTCGAACATAACGAGGACTTATTAGCCAAAGATGTAGACTTAATCGAGGAGCGAAGGGAGGAAGCGCTCTTGAAGATCAGATCCTACCAGCAAGAGATGAGTCGAGATTACAATAAAAGGGTGAAGCCCCGAGAGTTCGGTCCGAGGGACCTAGTTTTGAGAAAAGTAATGGGCAACACAAAAATATTGGAGGAAGGGAAGCTAGGTCCGAATTGGAAAGGACTGCACAAAGTCAGATCGGTTGTCGGCCTCAAGGCCAATTATCTCAAAGATGCAGACAGAAAAGAGGTCATTCGACTATGGAACTTGACCAACCTAAGGGTTTATTATCATTGAAGTATTTTGTATTCCCCAAACTTTATCAGCATCAATAAACGATTTTACTAAAGATTGTGAAATGTGCCCTCCAATTCCTTCTCATTCTTGGGTTTCTAACAACCCCTCCACGAAGAAAGGCTAGCTTGACCACGAGGATAAAATATCCTCTTAGGAGTTAGAATTACTCATAGGATTTCTAATAACCCCTCCATGAAGAAAGGCCAGCTCGACCATGAGGATAGAACATCCTCTAAGGAGTTAGAACAACTCTCATGATTTTTAACAATCCCTCTACGAAGAAGGGTTAGTTCGGCCATGAGGATAAAACGTCATCTCAGGAGTTGGAACAACTCCTAGGGTTTCTAATAACCCCTCCACGAAGAAGGGTCAGCTCGGCCACGAGGATATAACATCTTCTCAGGAGTTAGAACAACTCCTAAGGTTTCTAACAACCTCTCCACGAAGAAGGGCTAATTCGGCCACGAGGATAGAACATTCTCTCAGGAGTTAGAACAACTCCTAAGGCTTCTAACAACCTCTCCACGAAGAAGGGCTAATTCGGCCACAAGGATAGAACATTCTCTCAGGAGTTAGAACAACTTCGAGGGTTTCTAACAATCCCTCTGCGAAGGAATGCCAGCTCGACCACGAGGATATAACATCCTCTTAGGAGTTGTCCTCAACTCTCAGGGTATCTAGCAAACCCGCATCGGGGCAGGACGGCTCAGCTCAGAAGATGGAGCATCCACTAGGGCCATCCACTATTGCAGTAAAAGGAAAACGAAAAAACATGTCAAAGTAAGAATGAAAAACAATAAGGAAAAGTACGAGCACGCGAGAGTAACCGAAAAAAAATTTCATTTCATTAAGAGTGGATTGGAAGAAGTTACACTTTGAGCCAGCTCAACTTTACATATGACAATAACCGAGCTGACAACCTTGGAAAGCAAAAAATGACGAAAAAAAGAAGTAACAGCAATCATGCTGGTACAACCAGAGTCAAGACTGGATGTCCACCACCTCAAGCCGAGCTTCAACATCGCCCTCACCTTCCCCTTCTCCTTCATCGGGAATCTTAACCACCTCCTCACTGGAAAAAGCAGGAACACGGTGGCTGGAAGCGGTGTCCTCAGCATCCTCAAGACGGTGGAGTGGGAACTCGGCAGGAACATCAGGATCTTTGTTGGCTTCGCTATCCTCTTGAGAAACAGGAACAGCATTTTGGGGCAAGGGCACCTCGAACCATAGCATGGAATTCGAAGGGACTCTGGCTTTCTCCAAGCCAGTCTTGTAACCCATCGCCAACAACTCGGCTCGAACGCTAACCACCTCCTTCATCAGATGGGAGCCGCACTCGTCCCAGCCTTGCTGCCAGAAGTGCTCATCGCGCTCATCGCGAGCTGCTTCGAGATCTGATGCAATTTTCTTGTACGTCTCCACGTCGGCCCTCGTAGAATCTAGCAAACCTTTCATCTTGGTAGTCTCCTCTTTCGCCTTGCGCGCTTCTTCCTCGGCGGAGTGGAGTTTCTCCCCAAGCTCTTGGCAAGCTTTGGCGTCGGCTGGACGGCCAGCTTCACTTTCCTTCAAACATTGTTGGAAGCGTTCGGCTTATGTGCCTACGCTGTGGGCCTGATTGGAGAGCTCAACATGCCTCTCCTGAATCACGGTGACAGCCTGGAGGTGCTGCAAAACAGAGGGAAGAAACGGAGGTCATTGGGCCGAACAAAACCAAATGTAAGAAAATAGTAATATCAATATATCTTACCCCGACGCTGAGCTAGTATACCCTGTTTAAGAGATCATGTGCGAACAGCTGCGAGTGATCCTTCATGTTAATAGGCAAGGTGAGCCCCTTCACCATGGCCCCATCCTTGGAGGTGTCCCCAGCGTGCAGAGGACGGTCTCCCACCACGAAGGGAAGAGCCCAGATAGTGGGGGGAGTTCTCACTGCACCTTCGCCGATGAGGGTCTCGTCTCCCCTCACTAGCCTCCTCCTATGACTCGTTCGGTCGTCCGGAGAGGTGCTTGTGCGACGGCGCCGATTATCCGTTGGCTCGGTAGGACGCAAGGCTGGGAGGGCCGCCTCTTTGGTCGCAAGAGGGGGTGGTGGTATCACGAGAGCGACCTCGCGTGGCAGGGGTGGAGGCGCCACGATTCAGACCACGAGAATGGCCAAGGTGCTGGCTATGTTGGTGCCCAACGCTGCTTCTTAGAGGTTGAAGGAGGTGTGAACTCTCGGCATAGTGAAGGTGGTGCGACGCTAAGATGTGAGAGATGGAGTAGGAGGGTTGTCTGGTTGAGCGTCACCTCGGTGTTGAATTACCCAAACTAGATTGGGAGAACAACGAAAGTGGACGCCAACAAACCCACAGCTGCTTTCTTCTACTTCCTGAACAAATCCAATGAGGTAGATTGATCGAAGATGGCTGGAGTATGAAGTTCCTCTCTCTCCAAATCTGGGAGAGCACCACAAACAATCGAAAAACATGTTTAGATGTTTTATTTTCTCTCTAAAAATTATATGGGTCTCTCTCTCTCTCTATATTTTGATGTTTAAAGACATCAAATTTGAAAAAGGTGGTGATGACAGACTCTAAAAATCATCTAGGTTTCTTTCTCTCTCTCCATATTTCGAAGATTAAAGACACCAAATCTGAAAATGGTGGTGATGACGGACTCTAAAAATCATCTGGATTTCATTCTCTCTCCCTATTTTGATGTTTAGAGACAGCAAAAAAGCAAATCTGAAAAAGGGAGATGATGACACACTCTCTCTCTAAAAAAGGTGATGTGAGAAACTGGGTGCCAGACCAAATTTTGGCAATTTTCTCCAATTCGTGAAATTATTCAGCCTTTTACGACTTTTTGGGGAAAGAGTTGGCAAACACCTGATTGACACTTCTAGTCGACGTCATCTCTCTCAACAGTCCTTCACCGCGATGCCGCCGCAGCAGCGTTATACCGTCACTCACACTCTCTTCTCCCCATCGAATTACTCACCGGCACTGTAGCTGGGAAAGAAGAAGGGGTATGTTGGGACACTAGAGGTATCATAGGTCTCTGACAACGCTTCTACTTTGCCAAAATTAGAAGGAGCAACTCGAAAAATGAAGTCTCCACTGTAATAGGAGTCATGATAGTTGCTCACCCTTCCAACTTAATAGCCCGGCTTCACAGCTCGGCACAACATTCTTTCTTGGAGTTGCTCGACAAAGCTCCCATCCATGGAAGAGCTCAACAAGCTCCCAACTTGGAAAGTGAGCTTGCGCTAAGGTTGCATGAACTTGATGAAGCAGTTGCTAATGGCCAAAAACTTGAAGCTCAATTGCAAGAGAAGAAAAGCATCATTCGCATTCTTCAGTTAGATATCTCAAAAAATGCATGAGACTGTAAGATCACTACTAGGCAACAACAAAAGTATTAGCTTGGCTAGGCAAAAATTCCTAGTCAGTTTAAAAAAATCACTATTATGCACGAAAGTCCTAACTCAACCGAAGCACCAAAATTTATAATTGTCTTGATGAAAAATCACCACTAAGCGCAATAAAAGTCCTAGCTCGGCTAGGTATCAAGAGTCCTAATTAGTTTGAAAAAATAGCTATTAGGCACGAAAATCCTAACGCATTTAAGGCACCAAAACTCCTAGCATGCCTTGGCAGTAACCAAAAACTCTAACTCGGCTAAACACTAAAAGCCCTAGCATGCTTAGGCACCAATCATAAAGCCCTAACTTGGCTAAGCACTAAAAACCCTAGCTCAGCTAGGTACCAAAAGCCCTAACTCGACTAAGCACTAAAAACCCTAACATGCTGAGGCGCTAAAAACCCTAGCATGCTGAGGTACTAAAAGCCCTAGCAAACCTAGGCACCAATCATAAAGCCCTAATATGCCTAGGCACTAATCAAAATCCTAGCTCATCTAGGTACTAAAAATCCTAGCTCGACTAGGTACTAAAAGTCATAGCATAACTAGGCACTAATCGAAACTCTAGCTCGGCTAGATACTAAAAGCCTTATCTAAGCTAGGCAACGAGGCAACATAGTTAATTGAACTTCGCGATATAAAACCCGAGGCACATAAAGCTTTCCACCTCTTCCTAAAGAAGCATGTAGAAGCTAGAAGCTAATTGTAAGAGTAAAAAACCAATAAAACTACTAAACCTAACCAAACACCCTTATGACCTAGAGGGGTGGCATAATACCACACAAAATCTAACCTAATCCTCCTAGCCATCATGGGCTAGGGAAGAATGAGACAAGACACAAGAGTCATCTCTCTCTCTCTCTCTCTCTACATAAGTGTGCAAACCCTTTAGCAAAGAGATGAACTTTTTATCTCTCTCTCCTACATAATTTCTCTCTCAAGACCAAATTGAGTTGGGCATCGAAAAATCTCCCGCGCAACCACCAGTTGGAAGGCTTGTTTTGCAGGTATCCAGCAGTGAAGCACGTGAGAGCTCCATAGTCTTCATTCTTGTCAGGTTCTTCTTCTCTATTCAGGGAATCCTATTTTCTAGGTTCTCTTAAATAACACAAAAAAAATCTCAACCCTAACACAATATCATAACCTAAATACAAATTTTCATTAATCAACTCTAACAATTAAAATGTCAAAACATCTTCTTTGTAGGCTAATATCTTACCATAATAGATAACAATATTATCAAAAGCATCCTAAACAATACTTATCTCTAAATAAAAAAACCTAATACTATAAGAAAACTAAAAGCTGAATAAAAAAAACTTAATATTATAAAAAAACTGAATATAAAATAATAAATAAAAAGAGAACAAGCAATAAATTTTGAATTTGAGCCTTCGTGTCTCGTCTAGTGTCCACATCACAACCCTATAAGGTGTATGAAAAGATAGGTGATTTATACACAACGCTCGCCAACGTACAAACAAACAAAACAAAACAAAACAAAACAAAAACTCAATGTTAAATACACCAATGTCAAACTGCCAGAACATCAGCATGTTGACAATCATTAACCAGGCATACTGCACAATTGGCCCCGGCTGAAATTAATACAACCAACAAAAGAATTTGAATATTAGTGGCAGACTCAACCCTGCAAGAATATGAAGCCTAAAAAGAATTGACTAGCACAGCTTATCCCGGCTCAACCTGAAGATGAAAATATTTCCTACAATGACAAGCTGAATGATACAGAAACTAGTCTTTCACTAGCCTTGCCTCAAAACCTCCTTCGGGTCGGTTTACAAGCCTGTACGACATGTGGGTGCCAAGAAGTATATCCCATATAGGAAAGAAAGGCTGAGAATAGTTGTACTTTGTACCTTGGAGTTGATGATGGATGTCGTGGTAAGCAGTGTTGTTTTGGAAAAAGAGATGGAAGACATTACCAGGCAACCAAAGTCCACAGTGATCGTCAATGGTTTTGATCACGGCAAAGCAGAAGAAGATCACAGCGGTTCGTGCAGTCATACCGGAGACAAGGAAGGAGATGGCCCCACCAAATGTATCTAGCAGAAGACCCTCTAATGGGTGGTTGTAAAGGGCCCCGATTGCATAAGGGACAACCAATTTATGATGCTGGGAGTGGATGTGGCGGTATAAGAATTTGTTCTGGTGCATGTAGCGGTGCACAAAATACTGCCATGAGTCCATGACCAGCATTGCAATCGCCACTTGGATAATTTGGACAGAAAAGGAGGGCTGAATTGTGACTCCAGATGAACTTGCCTTTGAGGTTATCTGCACCGAGATAACAAAGGGGGTTTATTCCACAATTATCATAATTAAAAGAAGTTTTTCTAGCCAAATAAACCAAGACGTACGTCCCTGAATCCTGAGTTGAGCCACATAAACATTATTGGCCAACTGTTCTCTCTTTTCCTAATTAATGAAGCAAATGAATTAATTTATTGACTCAAAGTCCATGCCTTAATATTGTCAATCATTTGGTCAATCAAGCATGTCACAAACATAATTAACCAATGCTACAACCAACAATTATCCAACAAGATTTAGGAGTAGTTGATATCAATTTTTTCTTTTTCTCATAAGTGCCTAAATTAAAGCTAAATGTGGACCGTATAGTTCAATGAAACGGAATCCATGAGATCAAAATGCATAGTTCAATGGATGGGAAACTCAGTTGCATTGGGAATGCAGAATTTTCTATAAAAGGACCAATTCCCTTTCCTACTTCTTGTAGCAGAAGGAATGAGGTTTTAAGCCGAGGAATGGATGGCCTTAAGGGCCTCGAAGGTAAGTCTAAGCACAGGCAGTCATGTAAATTTTGAATTACCAATGCTTACGAAAAACTTTTCAGTGCTTAATTGAACTAGTAAAGAAATTATTCGGATGGCAGCGTAAAATTGGCAAGGTAATACATAAAACATGATAATTCATCGTTGCCCTGCTGTTTTTGGATAGCCAGATGCAAAGGCTTTTCTTACCAAGAAATGGAAATGGGCTTCAGAATATGCATCAAAGGAACTCAGATGTCATGCTAGAGGAATTTTATACATATAGCGGTTGGGCCAGTTGGCACACACATGCGTGTATAAATGTAAAGTAATTATAATTTTCAAACTAAATAATTAATAAAAAGTTTGATAGATATTTTGGAGAGAGAATAGGTAGTTACAGGTGGTTTTTGAGATAGGAAAGAGAGTGAGAGAAATAAGGATAATTTAGGAATTATGATGAATCCACATGGCTTCAAAATGGGGGAACACCAAATGGGTATTCTCCCTTTATAAGATAGTATAAAACATGATAATTCATCGTTGCCCCGCTGTTTCTGGATAGCCAGATGCAAAGGCTTTTCTTACCAAGAAATGGAAATGAGCTTCAGAATATGCATCAAAGGAACTCCGATGTCATGTCAGAAGAATTTTATATATATAGCGGTTGGACTAGTTGGCACACACATGCGTGTACAAATATAAAGTAGTTATAATTTTAAAATTAAATAATTAATAAAAAGTTTGATAGTTATTTTGGAGAGAGACTAGGCAGTTACACGTGGTTTTTGAGAGAGGAAAGGGAGTGAGAGAGATAAGGATAATTTAGGAATTATGAAAAATCCGCAAGGCTTCAAAATGGGGGAACACCAAATGAGTGTTCTCCCTTTATAAGATAGTATATATATATATATATATATATATATATATATATAACAACAATTGTGTCACAAAGCTGACTCTCTATATATTATCTCA
>JAOTRH010000022.1:6827707-6846688 GCA_034768845.1 Heliamphora exappendiculata | reverse complement strand
TTTCAATTAAGATCAACACAAAAAATTCTAATTAAAGAATTTTTAAGTGTTTGAATCTTTTGAGATAAAAGTCATTTCTTTTTGGCTAAGATGTCAACTTTGATTGTTCAAAATGTGTTAACACTTTCATTTTGGAAATATAAAATATTATCTATTTAAAATTATTTATTCTTAAAAAATAAATTATGAAAGTCATTAAAATCAAGTTAAAAAGTCATTGAGCTAACAAAATCAATAAATTACTTCCAATATATTTTCACTCAACAACGCTAATTTTCTTCTTTTTTATTTTTTTATTTTTTTAACGATTAAATAAGAAATTGAATGAGACACTGCATCCTTACTGGAGTTGGGACCCTGCTGTGGGCTAATCACAACATGGGCTAGTGTGAGGAAAATTTTTATTATTTAGAATCTTAAAATGTAATCAAAATCATTCATTATATTAAACTCATCAAAGTAGGTAATCTCTAAAAAAATCAAATCAATTAAAAATTAGTTTGACAGTTTATTCACAAAATATTATAAGTTAATTAATTTTTTCAAAACAAATATACTCCGATAAGATAGATAGTAATGTTCGATTGACTTGATTGTTTATTAAAATTACTTACTCAATGAGTTAAATATAATAAACGACTCTGATTAAATTTTAAGATTTCAAATAAAAAAATTTTAACCTCACAACATCCATACTATGATTAGCTCACAGTCAGGTCCCCAACTCCTTCCTTGTTTTGGCAAATCCGCTACTATAATATTTTTTATATTTTGTTTAATCATATAATAAAAAGTATTTCAACAAAAAATAGTCCAAACAAAAAATGACTTTATTTCTTTGTAATAAAATATTTTGTAACATTTTTATATAAAATAACTTCATAAAAAATAATATTTTTAAAATTTTTAGTGTTTGGTTGGTACATACATTTAAAAAAAAAAATTATAAAATTTTAAATCAAAATATACTCCTATTTTAATACAATGTATCACCACCACCATCATTCCGACCTCCACCACAATATCATCTCACTCTCACTACCATTCACGCCACTACCCACCTCCGTCATAATTATTGTTACTATCGTATAATCACACCACTATTATCGTTTACACTAATAACTACTGTCACTATCATTATTTTCTCCATTATCAATTTCACTATTAGTACAATAGTTGTTGACATTACCACCAACATCATCTCAACGACCACTTGTGCAAATTTCATCACCACTTTTTATAGTATCACTGCACCATTATTGTTTCTTTTTCCACAACCATAGTAGTTGCCCTACTATCGCCATGGTCACCTATACTATTATTTCTATCATTATTGTTATTGTTTTCATTTTTATATAAATTATATTTGATCTCTTTTATGTACGATATTTTAAAATTTTTTTCCATTATTTCCATCAAATAAAAAATAAAAACTGATAAAAATAATTTATTAAAAATTATTTTATATTAAAATAAATAAAATTTTATGAAACCAACTTTAACGTAACACACAAAACGAAATTCGTTTATAATTTTATGATTAAATTCGTAAAATTATAAAAAAATATTGAATTTAATTTTATAAATTCGTTTATAATTTTATGATTAAATTCGTTTATTATCTAAAATTTGTTAAATTTAATTTTTTATATAAAAATTTAAATTAATTTGATATTTATAATTAATTAATTAAATAATATTTATTTAATAATTTTTTATAATTTTTTATTTTTATTTATTTATTTATAAAATAACAATAAAACATTTTATTTAATCCCTTAATTATAAATATCAAATTAATTTAAATTTTTATATAAATAATAAATTTAATTATAAAAATATATTTTCAAACTGCCCTAAGCACTGCACAGCACGCGGCCCAGCACCAAAGCTGCGCAGCACCATCCCCGAATTGCATTTGCTCGAGCCCCACTAAACCTGATCTCACCCAACCATCACCCTGAAATTAAACCAAAATTCCAAGAAGCTTCGTGTCCGGACCAATCACCTCCCTTCTCCCTCCCGTTCCTTCCTTGTTACTTCTTTGACCAATCCACTCTCCCGAGTCCACCCTCTCGCTTCTCTCACATCCCTCTCGTTTTTCCCTATCCTCTCCCCCATCTCTTTATTCTTTCTCAATTTCTCTCCATTCTCGATCCTAGGGATTTCGGAACGGTGAGAGAAATCGATTCGATTCGAACTCTCGCCTCAAATCCGCGTCCCGATCTCAATTCATCCATTCGATTTTGATTCTTGATCACAATTCTTTTCTTCTTTTTATCCACAAGTCTGAATCGATGAAGGTTGTAGATGATTTTTCGTGTTTCGGAGACGGAGAGTGTTGGCCGCCCGGTTTCCGATTCCACCCGACGGACGAAGAGCTCGTTCTTTACTATCTGAAGAGGAAGATCTGTGGGCGCCGGCTGAAGCTCGACATCATTCGCGAGACTGACGTATACAAGTGGGAACCAGAGGAGTTACCTGGTATCATTCTATACTTTATATTCATATTCAAAATTGATTTATTCGTACTCGATTTGTTCATCTATGCCCCCCGTTGACTCGATTTTCTGTTATAGTTGATTCAGAGTTCAACTGGGAATCCTTTGTTTGCTTGAGTGATTTTTTGGTTGTTTGGTTTCAGTACGACTTATGGAATTTGTGTGCGTGTGTTATTAATTCTGTTATTGGGTTAAATGCTATATTCATTGATGTTTTCCCCCCTTTTTCTTTCTTTCTGATGTCCTCCTTCAACGATTCCGAGCCCACAAGATGAGAGAGGAAAGGTAACTAAGGCACCACCAGTGTGGTGCCGGCCAACGATCCTCCTCGGATAATTAAGTCAGAAAACTTGGAGAGAAAAATAGTAGAGAGAGAAAGTAATGGTTGTCTCTAGGGTCTTCAGTAGAAGGAGAGGAATATATACGGGAGCATACATGGCGCCCCTGGCCCTTGCTTCCGCCGCAGATTCTGACTCTGAGGCGTACGTGGTAGAACCTGGGTCAGACTCTCTCTTTAGCATATTAACACCTATTGGTGATCCCTTGTATGGCACCCCATGTCTGTTAGTGCCGGGGGTTGTGCACGCTGAACGCACATGCTGTGCTCCCCACACCACATGCTCTGACCAGGGACGACGGCAGCTCTGAAGAGTGACAGACGGATGATATAGGTAACTAGGTCTTTAGATCAGGAGGGTTGAGGTCTGGCAGACCTGGAAGGGTGATGGGTCGTGTCCTGAGAGGCAGAGCTTCGCAGGTCTGGGGTCTGACCTGACCCTCAGGAACTAGTGACCATGCCGACCTTAAACGATGTCACTGTGAGTTCGCTCGCCAGGTTACTTATGTATTCATCAGTGATCTCTTATTCTCTCTCGATATTCTATTGAGTATATCGAGGGAGGATATAGTCTGGCAGTAGGGACTATGTATCCATCACTTTCTTTCTTTTTTTTTTGTTTTCCCTTTTGGTGTGTCCCGATTTTGAGTTTGGTTGAGGTCAATGTGTTTTTTGCTTTGTATAACCTGAGGCATTTGGGGTGTGTTGGGTTCGTGACCTGTTCTTATTTGGCTGTTTAGTGCTGGTGAAATGTTTATTTGGTTTTACGAATTCCATACGCTCTATATATTTTGGAACTCAGATCAGATCTGAGTTTATACGCCATTTAACCTGCAATAAACTAGTACATACTATTTTGAAAATGAAATGTTGTTTAGCTAATTAATCTCATTTATTGAAACATCAGGTGGAGTGTTGTTGATGTGAAAATCTAGATATAGAAAGATTTACAGGGAATTGAGATAGGCAACCATTTCTCACTGTTTGTTTGAGATGGCTCGGCTTTATGGCATACTTGTATTAGGGTGGATAAAATTTGTTCAAAGGTTTTTTTAGCAAGTATGCTGTAAACCTATTAAAAAAAATAGCAAGCATGTTGTAAAGTTGGGTCTTAAGCTATATTACTAGGAACACGAATCATTTCGGTTTAAGTTATGGGAACGTGGTAAGCCACTTGTCCTAAATTTCTTTACGAATATGATAGCAATAGGCTTCTGTAAATTACAACATTAAGATGTACTACTTTTAAATTATAAGCATCCCATAAGATAAAATATTATCTTTTAAATTACTTATGTAAAACACATTTTTAAGAAGCACTGTAATTATTATTTTTTATATTTTATCTTGTCATATCTCTACTTTTTCTATATTTTAATTAATTGCATTCAATTTTTTCTTATATGAAAAATGCGAAAGTCAAATAAGAAAAATATAAGAATTGCTTTGGAACACTAAAATTTCCCATTTTGGAGCAAAGGTCTAACATCTTTCCAAACATACTTTTCAAGTCGTAAACCCGTAGGGTATTAGCGTTTTCTAGTAACACTGGTCGGAAGTTGTAGTAGCTAGTTACTTTGGTTAGTTTCAATTTATTAAGATTGAGTCAATTATCTGGGCAAGTTTATTAACTAAATCTTCTAATTTTCCGAATGCAGGGCTATCCAAATTGAAAACCGGGGACAGGCTATGGTTCTTTTTTAGTCCCAGAGACAGGAAGTATCCAAATGGAGCAAGGTCAAATAGGGCAACCAGGCACGGGTATTGGAAAGCAACTGGGAAAGACCGCACTGTAACATGTAATTCTCGTACAGTTGGGGTGAAGAAAACACTGGTTTTCTACAAAGGCCGTGCTCCTACTGGTGAACGCACGGATTGGGTAATGCACGAGTATACTTTGGACGAGGAGGAGCTCAAGAGATGCCAGACTGCGCAGGATTATTATGCTCTCTATAAGGTTTTCAAAAAAAGTGGACCTGGTCCCAAAAATGGTGAGCAATATGGAGCTCCTTTCAGAGAAGAAGACTGGGTTGATGATGAAAACACAAATGTCAATGATTATGCTGACCATGAGAGATCTGTGAAGCAGGTTAATGACGTTGCTTCTGCTGACAGTACGAGAACTAACGGTCAATTGCAGTCCCCATTTAATGACCTTGAGGAGTTCTTGAACCAAATTGCCAGTGAACCACCTGCCAGAGATTATGGTTATGCCCTGCAGGAGTTTGTTGGTGAGGAAGAAACCCGAAGTGACTTGGTGGATCAATCTTTAAGGGAAGCCAACTTGCATGAAAGGAGCATGGTACTCCAAGCAAGTTGGCAGCACAATGATTTGCAGGCTAGCTTTGACCACACTCAGTCAGCCACCTCTCAATTGCAACTTTATGAGGCCCCCGAGGTCACTTCTGCTCCAATTATCTGTAGACAAGAATATCATGATACCCAGCTGGAAGACTTTATTGAAATGGATGATCTAATTGGCCCAGTACCTCCCATTCAAAATATTGAGAAACCTGTTGAAAGTCTGCAGTTTGAAGAGATTGATGGGCTGAGTGAATTTGATCTATTCCAGGATGCAAACATGTTTCTTCGGGACATGGGTTCTATTAATCCACAACCACTTCCTCACTCATATTTCAACAGTATCGGGAATGAAACGGTAGCCCCAATTTCGAGTTCATGTTTGAATAATCTCGAGAATGAAGTAGCAAACCCAGTTCTGCCTTCATACTTACAGAATCACGATAAAGAAATGGTACACCTGGTTTCACATTCATATTACAACAATATTTGCAATGAAATGGTTAACCAGTTGGAGTACCAGCATCAACCTCATTCCAGCAATCCAAATCAGATCACCAGTCAGCTGTGGATGCATGAGCAATGCAGTATTGTTACTCCTGGAGAATCCAATTTGGGTGCTATTCCTCTACCAGCTTCAGGTATACAGATTACTGATAATGTCACCAATTACACTTATATTTGGCCATTGCCCAGCCTATGACTGTACTTTTATATCATAAACTACTTTTATCTTGAACAAAAAAAATGGAGTTGATTGTACTTATGTATCTCTTCTTTTTGCAAATATGCTCTCTGTTTTGGCTAACCTCACAGAGCTCTTGATCAGATAGATCTACATGGCAAGAACTCTTGTGCCCCAGTGGGAAAGGGGGAGTTTGAGCCAGCTTCAAGAGCTCTTGCCCTAACATAGTGGGCGTCCGCCGTTGCTAATATTGTCAGTTTCTGGTCATTTTAGGTGTGGTATGTGATGGTAGTGCCTCAAATCTTCCTGCCGGAGTAAATCAAATTCAAAATCAAAACCAAAGTGGCGAAGACAACCGTGGCAGAGATTCGTGGTTCTCTGCCGCTTTATGGGCCTTTGTGGAGTCCATACCAACGACTCCTGCATCGGCTTCAGAGAGTGCTGCTTTCATGAATAAGGCTTTTGAACGAATGTCCAGCTTTGGTAGGGTCAGTGTCGGAGTGAGATTAAGTGCTAGAGACACAAGCGTGGCTGCCAGTAACACCGCCGCAACTCCGCAAAGGTCCAGCAGCAGGTACAATAAGGGTTTTTTCCTCTTTTCAGTTCTTGGAGTGTTTTGTGCCGTCTTGTGGGTATTGACAGGAACATCTATGGGATTATTGGGTAGATATATATCTTCATGAATATGCACATGGGAAAGTGGTAACTTTTGATGTTTGGTTTTGGTACTCTGGTTTGAAGCATTGGAAACCAAACGCATTGTGAAATTAATAGGAATCTAACAGTACTTGGGTGAGCTTATCTCCCTTTTGTTTCATCAGATAAAATCAAAATCTTTTGAGCAGTGAATTTCTTATCTGTTTGTAAGACAATGACAAGGAAATATCTTTCAAAGATTTTGTGTATTGAAATACTGTTTTGGTCATTGAAAGGCTGCTTGACCAGGTTGGCAAAAAGATGGGTGATTTTAAATGCACTTTCTTTTTTGGTCACTCATATGATGCATTAAAACATTTGCACATCATACGTTAACACTTGTACAATTGGATGTCTAAAAAAAGCGTGCATTTACTATTTAGAATCTCCCAATGATTGTATACATCGAGGTTTTACCCCATGTCCGGGGCATCTCTGGAATAATAATTTATTAACTTATTTTATTTTATTTTATTAATTTTTATTTTTAATATATTCTTTTATTTTTTTATGGTAGGTATTTTTTTTGATCTTTCCCCTTTTTCTGATAGAGACAAAAGATCAAAAAATCTAAAATACAAAAATTAGCCAAATAAGTTAGGAAGCTGGATTTAATTTTTTCTATGTTTTCAAATATTGTTAATTGTTTTTACTCTTTCACGTCACATCTGGAAAATAAAAGAAACTCAAAAATTCTAAATTTTAGAAATGATAAGGTTAAATTAAATTCTTAAACTTAATTCCAAAAAGCAAAGTCCTTTTGACAATATCATATCAATCTGAAACATTATATTATAGTATTTTATATTGCAATATTTTCAATTGAAGTCTTTTTTTTTTTAGTCCCCTCGCTTGTTTTTTAATCTAAAAGGTTCTATTACAAGGGCTTTCTATTCACGTTTAACCTAAACATGTTTTTAAAATAACATAATTGGTGTAGGCCTTACGAAACGTGTTTATTTTTGAGTTTAAGAGAATAATACAATTTTTGAACTTTTGTTTTTGGGGTAATTAGCCCCTGTTTGGTTTTTGAAAAATGCTGGTTTTTTAACAAAAAAAGATTACTTTTAAGCTATAATATTTGGTTTTTTTAAAAAATCAACTAACTTTTTTTTAATCTTTTAATCTAAGAAAAAAAATTTATATACATCCCAAATATTCTAACTCTTTTTAAACTAAAATTATTATAATGCCTTAAATTAAAAAAGTTGATTTTTTTTCTCACAAAAATAAAAAGATCATGCCAATATCTCAAACACTACAACATAAAAGTAAAAAGTAAGAATATATTAGACATATTAATAAAAAGCAAAAAAAAGTTACTATAAAAATTATTTTAAACAATTTAACTTTAAAAAAAAAATTAAATATTTTAAAAATTAAATTTTTTAGACATTCTAAAAGGCCCCTAATAAGGGTTTTTACCTAATAAAAAAGCATATAGGACATTAAATATTGTTTTGGACACTTGCATAACTTGTGTAAGGGTTGGGCTGCTCATATTTTATACAATCCTATCTTGCTTTTAAATCAGTAAAAGAATTTGTGAAATATTTTTAACAAATTTTAAATTTTTTTAAAAACTTGATAAAATTTTTAAAATATTTAAAATAAATTTTAATGTATTGAGGTAGAGAGACATAAATTTTCACAACAAATATTCCCTTACCCTCTTGGGTGATGGGGAAAAATTAGGGTGCTAACCATTATCACTACAACAACATAAGCACATTGGTTCTTTATTATGAGAAATTATCGTACAAGTACGGAACACTACAATTCATTCAATAGTTTGACTTCTTTTAAGCTCATGTCCATTTCTCAAGATTTTTTTTAAAAATTTGCACTAATATCGAATGCTTCATAGACGCATTCAAAAATATTTATAGCCTAAAGAGGTTTCTACAAATACTTTCTCTTTTTCTAAATTCTCTTTAACTCATTTTTAAGAAGTTAGCTTAATTTCTTAAACGATTATAAGGGTGATTCACCCTTTACAATAAATGAGATTGAATTAGAAATTTATAAATAAAACTTCTTACAATGATTTGATAATAAGTGAGTGTATTTAGCTGAAAGAGTGAATGTAACAGTAAATGCTCTAAAAAGAATAATAGTTTTCAATGCACTCAATAGAACAGTAATCCAGTAGTTTGAAGCTAATGAAATTTACTTTTCATATAGCCCACTGAAGTAAATGGCCGTTAGTGGAGGCAATTAATGCTTCTGAAAATGTTATCGTTTGAACTAGTCCACTTTCTGAATCCGTTGTAAGTGTTGACACAAATCTCTTTGGTGTCGACACAAAATGGTCATGGCCTTGGTCCTCGGACAAACGTGTTGACTCAATGTATCGTTGGTGTTGACTTGATTTTTGCATTTTTCTCACCCACACTATGGTGTCGACTTTGGTACATTTGGTATCGACCTTTTCATTATTTTAGTTTTTTAGTTTGGACCTTGGTGTCGATTTATATCAGAGTTGGTGTTGATTTAAAGCTTCATGATTTGCTCATGTTGTTGACTCATGTCTTCGCTGGTGTCGACTCAGATGAAAGATTTTAGCTACTAAAAATTCGATGTCGATACTGATCGTCGTTGGTGTCAACTCACCCAATCAACTTTGGCTATTGGAAAAATGATGTCAACACTTCTTTGCTTTGGTGACGAACCTATCAATCAGACTTGGCTACTAGAAAATGGTGTCGACACTGATCGTCTCTGTTGTCAACCCAGGTAGTCCGACTTTGGCTACTGGATATTGGTTTCGACACTGGTCCTATTTGGTGTCGACCTAAACTGCTTATTTTCGGAGGGTGTCTTTGTGTCGACTCATTTGCTCTTTGGTGTCGACACATTTGGGTCAGTGTTCGGGGGATGATTTGAAGTCTTGGTGTCGACTCATTACTTCGTTGGTATCGACCCACTTTGAGTTTTTCGGATGGTGTCTAGGTGTCGACTTATTTCATATTTGGTGTCGACACTAGAATCCGGAGTTCAAAGGATCACTTGGTGTTGACTCATGTGCGTGTTCGTGCCCACACAAGTTGAATTGGGTCAAGGATTAGTGTCGACTCATGCGTGCATTGGTGTCAACTCGTCGTGCTCTTCTGGCATTGACTTTGTGTCAACACAGGTTGTAACTGGTGTCGACTCAACTTGGATCCCAGTCCAATATTAGAAGTGTCGACACAATAGAATATTAGTGTCGACATACTTGAGTTCCTAAAACATCTCAAGCAAAATTGTTTAAATGTGTCAACGGTAAACTTCAATGGTGTCGACACACTTGAGTTTGTTAAGTGTGCTTTGCCTATAAGTGTTGATCCAAAAGCTAATTGGTATCGGCACAAAACGTTATGTTCAATAACACTAAGTATCAACTCATTTAGTGCAATGTGTGGTACAAATGTCATAAAGTGTCGACTCATTTAGCATGTAGTTTCGATACTACCTTTTGAAAAATAAATAAATAATTTTTTTAAAATTAATTAATTAAAAATTATGAATTAATAAAATTATCAAAATTTATTTAAAATGCCATTGGGCTAACAATATCGATAACTGCATAATTAAATTATATTAATACTAAAAATAGACTATGAATATAATTGTAAGGGATGAATTTTAAATCACCTGATTAGCAACGATGAACCGATTAAAGTTAACTTACCGATATAGAATTATGGTGAGATTAAGAACCCTAGAGAATCGAAACTCCGAATCAAAACCCTAAGACAAAAAATTAATAATAATAATAATAGACCCCATGGCTGGCCATGCCATGGGGATGTGACAAATCAAAAATTTTTTTTGTTAATTTATGCATTTTATATTCTAATATAAAATCTCATACTCCAAGTCTCTAATAAATCTTGAACTCACGTGTGTATGCATAAATATATGAATGAATGCAACTACAATATAAATTTTATAAGACTTATATTAAATTAATCAAAACTTAGTACACCAAATTCCAATTAAAAGTCTAAATAATACATCTTTATAAAAAAAAACTTAATTTAACTCATGTCTCACCACATACATTATTAAATAGTGCTAAAATAAATATAAATTATAAAAATAGTGAATTAATCATAAAATTATTAAATTTATACTATTCCATATAAAAGAAACTAAAAATATATATTAAATTAAAATTTAATCATTTTTTTTTAATAATATAGCATAATTATACGATTATAGACTAATAAAATACACAAGAAAAATGCAAAACCACTAAGGACCCATGATTTCTCCCTTGGCCGGCCACACCTTCCCATGGAAGCCCTCACACACAAGTTAGTGTGTAGTCACTTCAACACCCATTGCATGCAAATGCATTGGGTCTATTTTCCATAGTTGATGATTGCTTCTACTACCAAAAATTTGCTACAAAAACCTTTTCTCTCATTTCTTGGCCGTACCACCACCTCCTCCTTGCTCTAAATTCAAATTTTTTTTTAAGCGTTAGAAGAGAAAAAGAACAAGAGGAGAAAAAGAAAAAAGAAAGAAAGGGGTGGAGTCCAAGTATCAAAGCCAAGTTCTTATCATTCAAACCTTAGAAATCAAGTCTCAAAGGTAAGAAATGTTGGCGTGACCTGTTAAATTGGAGAAATTAGAGGAATCTGTTTGAATTTAAAATCCCATACTTCAAGGGTCAACCATGATGTTAGCCACAAATCTTGTATAGCCTAGAATAGTTTCTTGATATACTGGATAAAACTCGGAGTGATGTGCTCCAATTAAAATCATTCCCTACAGTTGAACAAGCCTATGCTTTTGTCCGTAGGGATGTCAGGCATATTGTAATGATATCAGGTGCAGATACTACTCCTGGAGTAGTTATGGCATCCAAAGGGATTAAAGGAGGCCACTATCATACACCACCAAAACCAGGGGTTCTTTCTCTGAGCAACGAAAAGTCAAACCCATCCTCCAAATCCAAGGCTCCATCTGATGGCATGAAATATACTCACTGTGGCAGCTCCAAACATACCCGCGAAACCAGCTTCAAGTTACATGGGTATCCAAATTGGTGGAATGATTTTCAGGCACGGAAAAAACGTGAAGCTTCTGCTACTGATGACCACACGGGGAGAGTCATTGTGGTCACATGTGATCCTTCGCTATCCCTCACCTCCCAAATAGAATCTTCGCATGATCTAAGTATCTGTAGTTATGTACTTCATATCTCTACTTACAGTGATGATGATGCCTGAATTCCTGACTCTAGAGTTACAGACCGCATGACATTTGATTCAAATGATTTCTTTCATACAACTCCGCCGAGACGGAGTCGTGTTGCAAATGCCAATGGGGTCACTTATCCGATTACAGGGGCTGGAACTGCGACTCTATCTCCTTCTCTTTCATTGTCTAATACTTTACTTGTTCCATCTTTTTCCAATAAACTGATATCTGTGAGTCAAGTTACTACAGATCTCAATTATGTGGTATTAATGTATTCTACTTTTTGCCTTCTTTAGGATATTCTCACTAAGGAGATAATTGGATATGGTACTAAGAATGGGAGATTATACTACGTGGATGACTTCAGTCCGGGCAGAGCCAATCACATGAACCACACGGTTAGCAACAAGGAAAGGTAGATTTGGTTATGGCACCATCGACTAGGACATCCATCATTTGGGTATTTGAAGCACTTGTTACCAGATTTATTTTCCATTGTAATGCACTTAAAATTTAAATGTGATACTTGCATGCTAGCCAAAAGTCATAGGGCATCTTATCCCGTGAGTATGAATAAAAGTGCGTTTCCTTTTGATTTAATACATTCCGATGTGTGGGGACCTTCCCCAGTAAGTATATCTTATGGTCATCCTTGGTTTGTGATTTTTATTGATGATTGCAATTGAATGATTTGGCTTTATCTATTGAAACACAAAGATGAAGTATTTGATGCATTTCAATATTTTCATATCATGGTTTAAACGCAATTTTTGCAAAAATTAAGATCCTTCGTTTTGATAATGGAGGAAAATATGTTAATCAACAATTTCAGACATACTTCCGTCGTCATGGCCTTTTCCATGAAACATCATGTTCACAAACCCCACAACAAAATGGTACTGTTGAAAGAAAGAACCGGCATATCTTAGAAACTGCACGTGCATTATTGATCGGGGCATATGTGCTGAATAGCTACTAGAGTGATGCTGTTGCCACGGCCGTACATTTACTGAACCATATGCCCACAAAAGTCTTACAATTTCAGACTCCGTTAAAGGTTCTTTCTGATCATATCCCATTACTTGCTATTTTGATGATTCCACCCTGAATTTTTGGCTGTATTGCTTTGTTCACCTTCATAAGATTCAACGAACTAAGTTAGATCTATGCACTATTTGGTGTCTATTCTTGGGGTATGAATTACATAAAAAAGGGTATCGGTGCTATGATCCCATTGCCAAACGTACCTACATCACCATAGACGTTACTTTTCTAGAATTCGACACCTGTTTTCCATCACCGGTATCTAGTTCCACTTTTCAGGGGGAGATCCATGATGAAGAACGAAATTGGTTGGATGTTGAAGTGCTGGACGTTGAAGACAATCTGGCACGCTCGAATGATGGAAACAACATGGTTGAATCTCCAAGAACTGAAGCTGAACCTATATCATTGATAAATGCAAAATCTGAAGTTGAATCCTCGGAGTCTGAAGTTGAATCCCCCCACTCCTTAGTACTCGACAACCCTCTTCCTGAAAATATTCCTGAGGTAAGCTCTCCTACCACACCTTTACATACTAATGCAATAGATACATCTGCGGATTATGTTCTACCTTTCAGACACAATCGTGGCAAGCCACCAAATCGATAATCTCTAGACGTAGACGAAAGGCAATCCAAGTATTTGATAGCCAACTATGTGTCTACTCAAAGGCTATCCAAACCTTTGAAGGCATTTGCACATACGCTTTCCTCGTGTCAGATTCCCTGTAGTGTTGAAGAAGCTTTATCAGATCCCAAATGGGCTCAAGCTATAAAAGAAGAATTAGAGGTTTTGCAGAAAAATAAAACATGGGTATTAGGTGTACTACCTGAAGGGAAGAAGACAGTGGGGTGCAAGTGAATTTTCTCCATTAAATATAAAACAGATGGGTCCATCGATCGATACAAGGCAAGGCTGGTGGCAAAGAGTTATACACGGACATATGGTATAGATTATCAGGAAACTTTATCACCTATAGCCAAACTAAATACTATTAGAGTTCTGTTATCTCTTGTAGCAAATTAAGATTGGTCATTGTACTAGCTGGTCGTGAAAAATGCCCTCCTCCATGGTGATCTCGAAAAGAAGGTTTACATGGATATTCCACCAGGATACACTGTTAGCTTAGAGGCAAAGATCACATGTAAGTTACAACGAGCATTGTACGAATTAAAACAATAACCTCGGACATGGTTTGGTAGGCTTAGTTCAGCAATGAGAAAATATGGCTTTCAACAAAGCAATGGGGATCATATACTCTTTCTAAAACATCGATTGGGAAAAGTGACAGTTCTAATACTCTATGTAGACTACATGATTATTACAGGGGATGACGTAGAAGAGATCTCTAGACTTCAAGAGCAATTGTCAATTGAATTTGAAATAGAGAACCTGGGAGGGCTTAATTATTTTTAGGGGATTGAAGTAGCTAGGTCGAAACAAGACATATTTCTTTCTCAAAGGAAATATATATTAGACTTGCTGTCAGAAGTATGATTACTAGAGTGTAAGCAGGCTGATGCTCCAATTGTTCAGAATCATAAACTTGGAGAATGCTCAAATCAGGTTCCAACAGACAAAGAAAGGTATCAACGGTTAGTTGGTAAGCTCATCTATTTATCACATACTCGCCTAGATATTACTTACGTTGTAAGTGTAGTGAGTCAGTTCATGCACTGTCCTAGTGAAGACCATATGGATGCAGTAATTCAGATTCTTCGTTATTTAAAGTCCTCTCCTGAGAAAGGGCTTATGTTCTCAAAGAATGATCATTTGAATGTTGATGGCTACACAGATGCTGACTAGGAAGAAAACATCTCGGATAGAAAATCTACACCGGGTTACTTTACTTTTGTAGGAGGCAATCTTGTTACATGGAGAAGCAAGAAACAAAAAGCAATTGCATTATCCAGTGCTAAAGCTAAATTCCAAGGAATGGCTAAGGGTCTATGTGAACTTCTTTGGCTTAGAAGGCTGCTAGCTGAGATTGGCTTTGCTCCCCACTCTAAAATGAACTTGTTTTGTGACAACAAGGCAGCCATTGATATCTCCCATAATCCGGTTCAACATGATCGCACCAAGCACGTTGAGGTAAATCGACATTTTATCTAACATAATCTTGAAGAAAAGATTATTCGGTTCCCATTTGTTAAATTAGAAGATCGGTTGGCGAATATATTCACGAAGGCAGTGTCTACAAGGAACTTTTACAACTTACTTGACAAGTTAGGCATAAGAGATATCTATGCACCAACCTAAGAGGGAATGTTGACGTGAGCTGTTAAATTGGAGAAATTAGAAGAATCTGTTTGAATTTAAAATTCCATACTTCAAGAGTCAACCATGATGTTAGCCACAAATCTTGTATAGCTTAGAATAGTTTTCAGAAATTCTTCTCTTTGTATCCTTCCAAGTTATCAAGAAACTCTACTAAATTCTCTAATCTTAACTCAAATCATAACTCTCTCCACTCACTCTTCAAAGATTTAGAAAAAAAACTCAAGAAAAGTGGGTTAGAAATGGGCTAGAACCAAAATAAGGGATTTTATGATTTATTTTACGGTTTGTGTTTAAAATGCAACAAGAAATTCATATTATTTTAGATTTATGGAGTTTTTGAAGTTTGATTATAATGTGTTTAATATGATTTATGTCACAAATATGTGAATCCATGCTATGCATACCACTAAAACTAGGTTAAGTAACTTATACTTAATTTTCAGTACTTCTCATGTTTTTGGACCTGATTTTGAAAAATCATAATTAATTCTAAAAAAATTTTCTAATGTCAATCTTTATGTCTAAAGCTATATTTTTGTCATACCTTTCATCAAAAATTTGTTCGAAGTGATTTTATACATGTCATTTATGAGATTTATTTTCTCTCAAAACGTGACGATTTCTGACTAACACCTATTAGAGAGGCCAAAATCCTAATTTAAAGATTTAACCTCACAATAGTTTCTTCACAAAAATCGTAGATGACACATTTTTCTATTTAGCCACAAAAAATAAGGCATTCTTATCACCTTTTGATAGGTCAAATCTATTTTTAAAGTCGTTGGACTGAATCTGTCTCATTGGATAGGTTCTGTCAAACATTCTTAAGAAAGCTATTTTACCTATTTTTAATTGTTATTCAAAAATGAGTTCTTCATAAAAATGTTAGGGCACATTATAATCTAAGTTTTGTCCAAAATTCGTGATTTTTAAAACTCATTTGATTCTCGAAAATAATTTTCTACTCTTTTTTTTTAAATCTAAAGATTACAAATTCGGAGTTTAAAATGCTGACTTGACATGTTTTCTTGTGAGGACTAGAACTCAAATATTTTCTTAATAACAAGATTAAGTACTCTTCATAAGATCTCTAGAGAACATCTTAATATATCACATATCTAAAAATCAGGATTTTTAGAGTTCATTTGATGCCCCAAACTGATTTTTTTAACTGAGTTAAATTCAGGAATTTTGAGTGTGGTTTAGGGTAGATTTGACTTGTAGTCTTGTGGCATTTAAATCATTTATTTTTCTTAGAAAATTGAAAAAATAATCTTCATAAGAGTTGTAGGAAATCATCTAACCTGGTTCGTGTCTAAAAATCAAAAACTTTTATGATGCCTAGATATCCCAAAAGCATGCCACAATTTTTGTTAAAAATATAGAATTTTACCTAGCCTAAGTTGTTAATTGCATGTATTTAAGGTAATTTAATTAATTGTAAACTATGTGTGTAATGTTGCAATTACAATAATAAGCTTATCATGAATATTAAATTTTAATTTATGAATGGGAAACATGCATTACATGGATTGTATTTTGTGCATTTTATGGGTTGTACTATGGGTATTACACGTGTTGTACATTCACCATGTTTATCAAATACATGTTTTTACCAGAGTCGGTTGCTAATTCGAGTCTTTGTTTGTTGTTGGGAACGTCCCAGGGTATAAAAAAAAATTTCAGGGTATATTCTTAGCAGACACCTTGGGTGCATCTCTAATGTGGTTTTATTTTAGGCTTAAATCCGGCAGATACCTTGGGTATGTCCTTTCAAATGTTATTCCTAATCTGTTATCTTAGACTTTGAGTTGACGCTGTATAACGGAATCACTGGTACCTTAGGTGAGAATTCAGAGTTTGACCTAATCGCACGCTGTTGTATCTTGAATAAAACAGTTCTGGTATAAAATCCGACGATGTAGTTATTACTTCACAACAAGGGTCAATTGTGATAGCTCAAGCAGTCAATGACCAATAAAGTCTACTCTTTGGGTCTCCCGCGTGGAGCCCGTGTGCTTGGTTTGTGCTTAGGTGTTGGATTGGTTACATGCATCCCACCGATATCATCTTATTCACTGAATTTAATTTACACTAATATCTAGTAACTCGTTATAAAGTTTTGTGATATCTTATTCTTAAATGGTGACTTGAATTGCATTATATCTTCAGAAAGTTTAGTGAAAATTTTTAGAGTTTTTTTTAAGGTTTCGGCTCATGATATTGATACCACAGGTGAGGAAGAGATCTTTGCCGAGCAGAAAGATTTCCAAAGGAACAAGAATTTAGAGTCGTGTGAAAAATATTGTATTTTTTTGGTACCCTTTTTGCTATCACGCACAAGTTGTAACAGTTAATTTCGTTTATCCTCGAACTTTAAACTAATTGGATAACTATACTAATATTTTGTGATGCTGGTTAAGACATAATTACAGTTATAAATATATTAATTATTTTTTATTTATAATTCAAGCCATTAGCATTAATCCTATTATTGTATATGTATGTCTTAAGGTTCTTAAAAATTAGGGTGTCACAATTCTTGTGAGAATATATCATTTTATATTTTAAAACTATATAATATAATAATACTATTATAAATATCTAATTAATTTAATTTTTTATATAAATGACCGAGTAACTTGAAGAATTGGAGTAAACAAAATAATACAACTTAACTCAACAATCAATTCATCTGATCAGGCCAGAAGTCATTTCTTCAGAAGAGCCACTTAGGCTATATTTGATTTAGGCCTATGGCAACTAGATTTTAATTTAGGCTTTTTGTTTAAAATTAATTTAAGTATAAAAAGTTAAAATTTGGTTTGAAAGCGATATATGATAATTTTAAGCCAAAGATAAAATTTTTTACTTAAAATTATTATAATTTTTTAAAATTTATTTTTAACTAATTTCATATTTAACATAAATCTTATTTGATAGATTTTGACAAGAACATTTTAAAAATATAATTTTTATAAAAAATAGATTTGTATAATAAAAATTATGATATTTTTAAAAAATATAAAAAATTTATGTAAATAGAAAAAATGTTAAAAACTTTTGAGTTAAAAAACGAATTTTTTTAATTTTCTAAATTTTAAGTAAAAAAGAAAAAAATTTAATTTTAAATTAACTTAAAACTAATTGCTAAACTAGACCTTAATAGAATGAAGCTTGGAATGAAATCATCATTTTAATAGAATATCCATTCTATCATTTGGTTCAATAAAAAAGAAGAGAAATATTTTTTTTTCTTTTTTTTTTCTTTTCTTTAGTAGAATCATGATCACCATTTTTATGAAAATGATCATTTCATTCTATTTCTTTCTATTTATTTTTTGACATCAAAATTCTTTCATCACTTTTTACTTATTTTATGAAAAAATTACATTTTATTAACTACTACCATCATCGCTCCTACCTCAGCCTCACCTCCCAAACCCTCATATAGATGAATATAAATAGTTGAATAGTAGCCCTAGGTCATGATTGGCAATTTTAGCATTTTAGTTTTTTGGTTAAAAATCCTAACAAATCAAGATTATTCATTTGACAGAAAAAAAAATAAAAAGTAAAAATGTCAAATTAAAATATAAATTTTTAAAATATTTTATTTAAACTCTCACCACCTTTAAAATACAATAATATCTTTTATTCATAATTTATTACCACTATCAACTGCATATAATTGTTAATATCAAACCTATAGAATAACAAAATTATCCAATTTGAATAAAAAATAAAAAAAAAACTTTTTACCCAAACAACATACTTTTAAAAAGCTAATTTAAAAACTAAATTACCAAATAATTTACTTTAAATTTAATTTAACTTTTTAACTAAAAATGTAAAAAAATAAAAAAATTAACCCTTAAGTTAGTTGTCAATCAGGCCCTTAGTACGTGAAAAAGTGAAATAAGCAAGCATAGAGTTTGGCATCT
>JAOTRH010000022.1:6814947-6826952 GCA_034768845.1 Heliamphora exappendiculata | reverse complement strand
GCCAATGCAGAGGGCGCTCCCTTGTTTTAGAGGAATACCCTGATCTCTATGATACGAATCCTGTCTGAGACAGCCGCGACCGCTATATTATTATTATTATTATTATTATTATTATTACATGGTCGGCAAACCCAAAGCCAGGGGCCATAGGGCATACACGCAGGGCGTCTGCAGCCACATCTGCGGGGCCTACAGTAGTCTGCAGCCTATCATGATTATGCATACTCGGACAACATATCTCATACATGAACTCCCTGCATCGGATGAGTACCCCTCAAAGATCCGATGCCTCTGGCCTGCCAGCAACGCAACACCATGTGGGTGACGTTGAGGGTATCATGCAGGTCAAGGGTTCGGGGGCTGGGGTTGGGGCTTGTTATGAGCTGTACTGCTTGTAACTTGATGATTATCTACTAGTTTATTCTGCTTTTATAATCATTCAGTTAACCAAAGTTGTATCTATATCTACTAGTTTAGTTATGAAACTTGGAAATAGAGGTAGGCTGATTCGCCACGTTTCCATGAGGTTTGGGATAGAATCACATTATCACAGAGACTGACATGCACTTGCTTTTGCAACTGCATCAGATACCACATGTAATCTGAGTTGTCTTTTGTACATGCAACATGTGCCTGACAGGTTAAGAGTTTGTCTTTTGCTAGCTAATCAGTAACTTGATTATCTAATCTCTATATCCTAGATGGGTGTTGATATTACCACCGTAGGCATGCCATGCCGTGATAGGTAGACGACAGTCTTCTATAGTCAACCCACAATGTATTCTCATTTACTGGTGCATAGGAAATAGAATCAAAATACTCAAGTTAACCCTCCAATGAGATTTCCCTGGCCCTGGCTCTCAATCACAAGCTTCTATTATGTTTATGGCGTAACAAGTCAGGAAGTTTGTAAATGAGCACTTCAATGTTTTGGAAAGCTTTAGGTGGCACTCTAAGATGAGGACTGTCCCATTCCTTTTGTCAAAACTTTCTTCTTGTGAAAGTGGAAAGTGCCTGATTTTGTAACGAGATTTCTACAGGTGAAAATGTTGAAATGTTTATCTGCTTTGTCATTTGTGTTGAAATGGATATATTCTGCTTCTTTAAAAATCCTTTTTTTTAATCTCTTTAATTTCTTCCTTACGTTATTTGCATGTTTGTATTTTGAATGTCTCAATTTCCTCTCATTCAGATTAGTTATTGATAGAGAAACTGGGAAACCGAAAGGTTATGGATTCTGTGAATATAAGGATGAAGAGACGGCTTTAAGTGCTCGCCGAAATCTTCAGGGGTATGAGATCAATGGCCGGCAATTGCGAGTGGATTTTGCTGAAAATGATAAAAATGCTGATAGAAATCGGGAACAGGTAAAATAATCAGATTTATAGCAAAGCAGTTTAACATCTTATTTCTTTATCATCATCGACGTTGTCGTCTTAATCTTACAACCATGGCATAGGCACCTTTTTAGATAGTTTGTATTCAATCACTTTTGATATTATGAATCTGACATGACTAAGGTTTATGAATTAGTGGACCTAGATGTCAACCTCTTGTCTGACTGCTCTGACACAAAAGAGTCAGGGGTATTTTATTTGGTTTTGTAATTGTTTAGTTACTGTTCTCAGACATCATTTTGCATTGGATGAATCTGCATTCTTTTCAGGTGATCCAAAATGATACAAAATTGATGTGTGATTGTTTCCAATGGCTAAGTTGCAATGACTAGGTTCTTAGGATATTTGTTAATGCTTAATTGCGGAAACCCCAGAATAGGTCCACACTGCCTACACCTTAGCTTGTTATTTTGGTGGGTGGGAAGTAAGTGGATGCTTGCTTGTTTCTTATAGCTTAGTGGGTGCATAAGATATTCATAAGATGTGAAGCCTTTGTCTTATAGAAATCATTTCTTCGTATAAGATTGAACAGGTACCTAGGTTGCCGATAGATTACAGAACCTTTTGTCCATTGACCATTTGCATCTTGTATGATACCACCACAGTCAGGTGATTCTCGCCTTGTTCATTAGCCAATGCTCTAAGTTGTGAGGCCCAGCTGGATGGGTTTGCAGATGTTTGTTTTGGTCCAATTCTTGATTAACATAGGTTTGTTTTGTCTTTTTAGCAACTATGTATGTATTATCTGACCTAGCTAGGAGAGGTAATGTGAGGATGGAAGTTTGATTTCAGTTGCTTCCAATCTGAGGGCCTTTCACACTTATTGGAATGAAATATTTCATGGATCTGACGCGGGCCTTGTTCTTATCAAGTTTAAGAATTTGTTCTTTTGCTGAAGGACGAATTCTATGGTTGAGGAGTATTTATGAGGTCGGGAGTTACGTAAATCTTACGTTTGACGCCTAATGGAAAAAGTCAGTTATTCAAAGACTAAATCAATGCAAAGTAGACCACAACTTTACCCCTTGAATTGGAAAAAATCTGGGGCTCCCCGTCTCAAACCAGGAACTTCAGGCATCTCTCTTAAATTGTATATGGGGCTAGAAAAAAAAAGGCAATTCAGTTAAATTAAAACTTGACCTATAATTTCTCGAGAGTAAATTGCTATTTATTGTTCCGTAATGGGTTTATATGGAAGAAACTATGAAGCAAAATTAAACTTATTCTACCTTCTAAATTTTAAACCTTGAATTTTTATGAACTCTACATAGTTTTTTATTCACATTGTAGACCTACACTTTTCGCGTTAGTTTTTGAGTGTTGTAACACTTGTTAGGTGATAACCTTGACGAAGAAATTGGTATCAACCACTGACCTTGGTGTCTCTAGAACAAGCTATGTTGATTGTGGGTGGTACATTATCCACGTGACCCATCCATGAGGTTGCCATGTTAGTCCCCTGACATGTAGCACCACAGACGCCACCTAGAATGACACTTGGGATGATTGGGCATTGCCATTTGTTCTACCTTGAGTGAGGAACACTCGGGGACAACTTTGAGTCAGGAATACTTGGGGACTACTGCAAGCAAACATCAGATTTTTCTCCTTTCGAGTGTGCTATGAGCTAGCTTGGACTTTTCCATGCATGGCTGAGTAGTTCTCCAACCGTGCAACTTGTATCCCCGACTTCTTGGAAGAACTCCAAAGGCACGTAGAAGATTTATATGCTAATCCATACACGGAGTTGGACCTAGGATCACAGAAATTTTGTGGCTTGGTAGCTAGAGTTTGAGGTTTTGTCAGGGTGGCTGGTCTTATCCTCTCTTGGGGGACCTATCTCATAAAGCGAGGATTCATCATGTGAAGGCTGTGATGTGCCAACCATCCCACGTCGATTGTGGATGGAAAATTAGCCAATTAGGTTAATATAAAACGGAACACTTGTTACGATTAATTTTTTTAATAAGTTAAAGAAATTTTATAAAAAGCATTAAAGAAATGCCACCCAAAAGGAGTATAACCCTAAACAACATGGGACATTGGCAAAAAAACTACTACTAAAAGGAAAAAGCTACAAAAACCCCCTACAGAAAATTCACAACAATGACGACTCTATGAAAGCTACTGTTTCAACGACTGAAGGCACAGCGTACATAGACAACTAGCTATACAAATTATAAAGGAGAACACCATTCAGCCTATGCAGCAATGATTGGACCTCCTTGAAAGATCTCTTATTCTTTCCAACCATATCAAGCACATTAAACATAAAAGAATCAACGCCTAGATCCTCCCAAAAAACATCAAAGCAAAGCACCACAGCTCCCTAGTGAATTCACAATGAATAAGCAGATGACAAACATGCTTACCCTCCTTCTTGCGATCAAAATTATCCAAGCTTAACTTTTTAGTCTATGTTGGTAGAGCCACATTCACATGGGCAGCAAACATTGAGTTGTTACAAGTAGTGTTAGAGCTGGTCTTATTGGGCTGGTGATGGTGTGTTGTTACAAGGGGTGTTGGAGCCAACTCTGGTTTCGGGACGAGTTCTAATGTGGTGTGGTGGAGGAGTAGAGGTTTCGAAGAAGGGTATAGGCCTTGAAGCAGTGTGCCCTATGTTTGCCAGTGGATTGCTCTGTGATTGCTTCTGACTCGCTATCCACATCGGCCAACCGGGATAGTCATAGAGTCCTAGGGTGTAACGAGTACATTGCTTAATTAAAGGGAGAGTATAATTAGCCATCCCACATCGATTGTGGATGAAAAATAAAGACTATGCCCCTGTTTGGCATCACTAAAAAGTTATTTAAAAAAAAAAAATATTTTCAGCTAGTGTTTGGTGTCTCTAAAAAGTCCACTAACTTTTTGTTCGTTTTTATCCAAGAAAAAAAACTCTATACACATTCCAACCATTAACTTTCTTTTTTTGAGTGAAATGGCTATAATACCTTCAATTTAAAAGCCAACTCTCCTCCCAACAATAAAAAATTATGCTAATATTCCAAACACTACAACTTAAAAGTTGAAAGTGAGAACATATTAGCTATTTTAATAAAAAGCAAAAAAGACAAAAGCTACTAAATAAATTATCTCAAACACTCCCAACTTTTATTTTTCCTTCCTCTTTTTTCTTTTTTTTGAAAAAATTAAATTTCTTAAAAGCCAAGCTTATAAGACAAGCCAAGCTTGTAAGACATCCCAAACATGGGCCATTTCTAATGAAACATTAGGTGGAACTTAACTAACTTGAGCTTAAATTTTTACGCCAAATTGATAGGCCCACTTTCACAAATTAGTGGGCTAGCAAATGGCGCCACAAAGACATCTCCAGATCAAAATGAGCGACACACTTAGATTCGTACATCGGTCAGCCTGTTTCATTCTCTAAAGAATCTCAATTGCCTGGCTCTGCTGCTAGATTTGACCTCTGTATTAGGCTGTTGGTCAAAAGCGGCAGCCACCTTCTTCCCGAATACAAAGAGAAGCCAGTCCACCTGGTACCCATTGCTCATTTAACCAAATGTCTTTGTTTCTCTCTCTAGACCACATCTACTCTCACTTAGCCCTTCTCTAGTGACTCAATGCCACATTAGAGACGACCATCACTTCCTGCATTCCTGGAGGGATCCATAGCCTATTCATCGGGATTCTACCCACAATCATTAATAAATTGATGCTAATAAGGGTGAAGACAATCATTATGAAATTTCATCCTTATGGAAATTGTGATCACTGTTCGATCTTTTGATGTTGAATCATATTTTGGACTCTTTGAATTTAGGCCATTGAGTAGCAATAGGTGTCAAATGTTGTTTGCTATTGTGAGTTTAACAAAGAAATGGTTACTTTTTCAGCAGGGACGTGGTGGACCTGGAATGGTTGCAAATGCTGGTTAGTTTTCTTTATTCTTGCAAATCTTGGCAACGTAAGTTTTCTCTTTTGCACTAATACAACGTAGAATTATTTTCCTTTTCCCTAAGGATATAACACAGGGCCTCAAAAGCAAACTGGTGGTCCAGCAGTTGTTGGGGACTCTGGTTTCCACCAGCCAATTGGTCTTCAAGTAGCTATGGCTGCTGCATCTGTGATGGCAGGAGTGCTTGGAGGTTCTCAGGCCAGTAGGGAGTTGAATCAAAATGGTTTGCAAGGTCAACTAGCATCGTATAGTGATCCTTTAACTCTTCATCTGGCCAAAATGTCACGGAACCAGCTAAATGAGGTTATGTCTGAGCTAAAGGTTAGCATTTTACTGAACTTTAGACAGTCTCAAAAAATTTCAACTGTAGGGTATAGTTTTATTTTTGTTTTTTTTTATGACAGATAATTGCTACGGAAAACAAGGAAAAAGCCCGTCAGCTATTGCTTGCGAGCCCACAGTTGCCAAAAGCTCTTTTCCAGGTTGTTATTTGCTGTTGATGCTTCTTTTCTTATTAATTCACTCCATAATTCTTGCCAGCCATGTATTCTCCGGATCAAGGGCTTATACAAATGTTTTACGCTTATATGTTTGTACATTTATGTGCGTGCTTACGAATGCTTGTCTTCTACAGGGTTGTTCTAAACATTTATAATTAAACCCTTTACTCGGCAACATGCAGCGAGTGTGGAGTTCTTAACATTTAACTTCCCACTCGACAACTGAGCTCCGTTAATCGTCCACACATGCAGTTTAAATTTTTTTTTTTTATATTATTTTTATCCGCACCATCCCCGTTTGTGATGGCTGGGTCAATTTCAATGAGAATTTAAAAGAATAGAATGGAGCCTCTTGGAGTGAAACTGCTGCTTGATGAGGGTGGGGAAAACATGGTCCTGTATGGGATAGTGCATCACATTTCATTCATGTGGAAACCAGATGCTTTTGTATAGACTCATTTAGATAACTAGCATAAAAATGTCAAATTTATTAAGAAGATAGACCTGGATAACAAGAGTGAAATCAGGAAGTCATACGCATAAAGAACTCTTAGTTATCTCCGGTGCCATATTACTCAACTTGTTATGGATGCCAATGGCTTATGTGCACATGATAAAATCTCACTACTGGTGACAAACCTTATCAAAGATGGTACCTTCTACTGGGAACTTGTTTAATGTTATTGTCACCTAACCATTCTTTTTAGCTACAGGCTGATATTTGCAGTGATATTTTCCACCCAACCTTGTATATGTGAAAGTGTATTTTCTGCTTATGGTTATTTTGTTGTTTATTTGTTAGTTAAAGAATAGTTGAGTCATTGAGACTAATTAAGGTTTTAGATTATGTCCTATTTATATTATTTAATTTATGTTTATCTTTAAGCTTCTTAAATGTAATAATAGATTATTTTCTTTGTTTTCTTTTCTATCATGGTATGAGAGTCTGGTTGAAACCCTAATCACTCTCCGAGCCTTGCCGACTTCCGATCGGACCCTAGTCACAAACCCTCGTTGCAGATCTATAAAGCCTTCACCGAAACCCCTTTGCCGACCATCGGTTAGCATCGCTGACCACCCTCCTTGTTGACCCTCCCACAAGCTTCGTCTACCAGATCTAAGCCTTGAATCAACTAGATTTTCAACGACCCTACCCAATCGTCTCTTCCCCCCTAACCTTCGTCGAACCCTAGATTTACACCGACGATCACATCGGACCCTCGCCAGCCTTCGACGACCTTGTCAGGCCACCATTGACCACTAACGTAGCCTTAACCAGCCAAATCTAAGCCTTTCTCAACCCGACCTAACCTATGTTTGCTTTGTTGGTTTTCGATAGAACTCTAAATGCCACGTCAGCCCCTCGCTAAACTTTGACGACCTTGTCAGGCGCTCGCCAGAGCTCTAATGGCCTCGCCGGAGCTTTGTTATGCTTGGTTCTTTCGCTTTTCATCATATTTGTGTTTCACTTTTCTCTTTTCCATACTATGTTCTTCAGTTTCTCCTCTGATATTACTTTGGCCAACACTTGAGACACGGTTTAGTCACTGCTTGTTGGTTTTGATCCGTCGACCTTATTGGACATGCGATGTAACCCTAGTTGGTCTTCGGCTCTTCGCCTATGAATTTGGTGCTTAAGACTTGACATATTGTCACCTAATCTGGCATTTAAGTGTTCAACAACGCTTGTCTGACCTTCGGTTAACTCTGACAATCTTCGTCGGACCTCTGTTAGGCTCTGTGGCTTCTGAACTTGGAAGACAATATGGTTCACTTAGTGTAGTCTCTGTTCTGCTTTTCTGAAATCCTTTTTTTAGTAGCTCTCCGATTGCTCTGACAAGATTTTGGTACGAGATTTTAAAATAAGATTTTGGCACAAGCATTAATTTTGTTTTGGGGTATGTTTATTTGACCCATTAGATTTTTATTTGGACCTGCAAGATTTTCTTAGTGCCGTTTTCATTTGAGCAGTTTCAGAGCATGCAAAACTCCTCTGGGCTCTAACCTCATTCTTTTGCTATGACCACTTTTCCTTAAAGTTTGCATGGTTTTTATTCCACTGGTATTTCACCCATTGCCTGGATATTTGATTTTGGCTCCTCTCATCATATGACACTTGATTTATCTAGCCCCAGTTATTGTATTTCTCCCTCTTCTTCCATCACTATTTTGATTGCCAATGATGCTTCTATGCAAATTGTTTCTATTGGCTCGGTTGTCCTTTACTCCTTTTCTTCATTATTTATTGCTAATATTTTTTATGTGGCATAGTTGTCTATCAATTTACTCTGTATTATTTAGCTTTTTGATTCTGGTTTTAATATTTTGTTTTCTTCCTCTGATTGTGTTGTTCAAGATCGGACGTCTCATAAATAGGTTCGGCTTGGTTGTCGGACTGGTGATTTATATGTGTTTGAAATATTTGTACATTTCTCTGGACTATTCTTCTTTTTATTTTTGGCATTTTATGTTAGGTCATTTGTCTAGTGAGGGCTTAAAAAGGTTTGTCCAAGCTGGTTACTTGTATAAAGTGCTTGTCAGTGACATTTCTGAGTGCAGTGGTTGTAAATTTGCAAAAATGTCAGTTTTACCTTTTAGTAAAAGCACTTCATTTTCTACATTTTCTTCTTGTTCATACTGATGTGTGGCGTCCTTCCCCATTGCAACTAAAGGAGGATCAGTGTGCTATAATTCATTTACTGATTATTGTAGTTTTTGTTGGGTGTATCTCACGTCTCACAAATTTTACTTTTTCGTATCTACTGCACATTTCATTTAATGGTTCAGACTAAGTTTTACACGACTATAAAGAACCTTTGGTTCTGATTTTGGTGGAGAGTAGTACTTCATAACTGAATTCATAGACTTCTTAGCTGTATCTGGTACTATTCATCAATCTTTATATTCTAATACTCCCGCACAAAAGGATAGAGCTGAAAAAAAAAACATCAGTACATCATTGACACAGCTTACTCTCTTCTTCTCTTTTTCTTTGTCCCTACTAGTTTTTGGGGAGAAACAGTACTTACTACAATGTATCTTCTTAATCGTATGTCAACACCTCTTCTTTCTGGCATCTTTTCTTATGAAAAGTTGTTTGGATACACTCCTAATTACTCGTTGTTACGTGTCTTTGGTTGTGTTTGTTTTGTCCTTTTTCCCAAAAGGGAGCACACTGAACTTAGCTCTCGCTTAACTCTTTGTGTCTTCTTAGGCTATAGTAGTCAACAAAAAGGATATCGGTGTTATGAACTTGCATCAAAACGCCTTTATTGGTGTGCCTGATGCGGGTCTTCTCGCCAGTGTTTTACTTAATTTCTATTTAGATGACTTAGATCGAAAAGGCATCAATCGCTTCCCAAGTCTTAATTATCTTAGATTCATTAATGAAGCAAGAATTTATATTCTGCAGCAAAGTCAGAGTGCTGCAGCAGTTGTCGATTATGAGAAAATCGAAAATATCTTAAGGGAGCTTAGCCTTTCAGGAAAACTCATTTTTAGTAGTTAGGGGTGGCTTCTCAATTTCCTGTCTTGGTGGTCTCTCGAGCTACTTTCATATTTTACTTTCCTTTCCAAGTTTTCCCTAGTCCCCAAAGAGGATTTAATTCATATTGATCTTTTTCCTCATGATGTGCCTTTCGAAGAGTTTGCTCAAATTCTTAATGTTTTTGAATTCCCTTCTACATCGTGTCCTCTAATTGCGTCTCCCCTGTTGGTTTATTCTTGCATGTTGCCTCCTTCTTCTTAACACGTCTCCACCAGCTCCAACCCAGCTCACTCCATTTTTGTGGATCTTGATCCTTCTGAATGGCGCTACTCTTTGTGTGCTCGTACTCCGTCGGTAAGACTTGATTTTTTTAACACATGTTTTTTGTCTTATCATCGTGCTTTCTTATATTCTATTCATACTTATTTTGAGCTGCAGTTCTATAAAGAAACATGTATTGATCCCCACTGGATCAATGCTATGCAAGAAAAATTAACTGCTTTACAGAAGACTTGTACTTGGTATTTGGTTCTATTGCCTGCCGGTAAAAATCATATTAAATGTAAATGGGTTTATAAAGTTAAAGCTCATTTTGATGGTTCTTTAGAGCGCTATAAGGTCAGATTAGTTGTCAAGGGTTTTTTTTTTTAATCCAGGAGTATGGGATTGATTACGAGTAACCATTTGCACATGTGGCCAAAATGACAGCAATTTGTACTCTGATTTCTATTATTGTAATTCATTAGTGGTCTCTCTTTCAGCTAGATGCCAAGAATACTTTTCTCAATGGGCATCTTAATGAAGAAGTTTATATGATCCTCCTCCAGGCCTTCTGCATCTGACTGGTTCTGTATGTCTTCTTCGCTGTGCCCTTTATGGTTTGAAGCAGTTCCTTTGTGTTGGGTATGACCGCTTTTAGTCAATTGTTTTTCAGATTCGTTTCACTTCTAGTTCTCATGATTGCCTTTTTTCTTTGCCACACACTAGCTTGGATGGTTATCTTGTTATTATATGTGGATGACACCGGTTTGGATTATGCTGCTATATCTGAAATGAAACAATATTTGTTTCGTGCATTTGAAATGAAAGATTTGGGTCCTCTGCGATACTTTTTTCGCATAGAGATTGATTCTTCCTTTAAGGGTTATCTCTTATTTCAATCCAAATATGCAAACGAGGTAATCCACCGTGCTCTCCTCAAATCCTCAAATTATAAGGTTATGGATACTTCAATTGAGTTACATGCCAAGTTATTTTCTTCTAATGGTGTTCTTCTTATGGATTCCACTATTTATTGAGAGCTAGTTAGGTGTTTAGTCTATTTTACTGTGGCTCGTCATGATATTGCGTATGTTGTTTATGTGATGAGTCAATTTGTCTTCGCTTTTCCTTCCACTCGTTGCGCATATCTTTGTTTCGCATTTTGCGTTATGCTGGTGATATTATCTTTTAGAGCTTAATCTTGTCTTTTTTTTCATCTTTGACTCTTCGGGCTTATGCTGATGTTGATTGGGTTGACGATGTGTCTGATTGCAAGTCTACTATTGGTTTTTGTGTATATTTCTAGGTGACTCCCTCATTTCTTGGAAGAGCAAGAAATAGATTGTCATTACTTGTTCTACTGCTGAAGTTAAATTTCGTGCCATGACTTGTGCTATCGCTGTGGTTGTTTTGATTCGCTGGCTTCTCTGCGATTTGGGTGTTCTTCTCTTCTCCTACTTTTTTCTACTGTGATAACGAGAGTGCCATCTAAATAGCTCATAATTTGTTTTTCATGAGCGTATAAAGCATATAGAGATTATCACTTTATTCGTCAGCATCTTCAATTTGATACTATTGATCTCCCTTTCGTCTCTTCGTCATTGCAGCTTGCCAATTTTTTCATCAAGACTCACTTCGGCTCGTTTTCGGTTCTTCAGCTCGTTTTCAGTTCTTGTAGGACAAACTTTCACTGCTCACCAGGCTCGTATTATGAGTTTGAGGAGGAGTGTGAAAGTGTATTTTTTGGTTATGGTTATTTTATTATGTATTTGTTAGCTAAAGGGTACTTGAGTCATTAAAACTAATTAGGGTTTTTTTAGATTTGATCTTATTTATATTCTGCAACTTGTGTTTATACTTAAGCTTCTTGAATAGAATAATAGATTATTTTTGTGTTCTCTTTTCTATTAGTATATAGAACGTGGTTGATTATGGAAAACAAATTACATAGCCATCCACCACATTGTAGTACGAATAAACATTTGTCTGACTCCAAAAGCTTAAAAGGAAAAGAAAGACAGAAAGCCCAGATTTTCTGAGTGTTTCTGCAAGAATTAATTACAGGGGCAAAAAAATATTTGTGATTGTTGATAATTTCCTCCTAATGCCCTTCTCTCTAGCTACATTAGACATTTTTCACTCAAACAAGGAACTTTCTTCTGCCTTTTAACCTACTGCTACAATTCCCAAGCTTTTGTCCAAGCTTTACTGAGCAAAAACCAGAATCCCATTCCCAGCCTTCTGTAAGCCAACTTAATACAGAACTTTTTGCTATTCTTTAACGCATTTATTCACTAATTCCTCTAACAGCAAAATGTTCATCTTATGCCTAAATTTTCTATTAGGAAAACACTTCCATCTCTTCAGTCTTCTCTTCTTTCGCCTAAATTTTCTATTAGGAAAACACTTCCATCTCTTCAGTCTTCTCTTCTTTCCTCCTC
>JAOTRH010000022.1:6743875-6814847 GCA_034768845.1 Heliamphora exappendiculata | reverse complement strand
CACCCCACCTTTCTCCAAAAAAAATGTCCGAGCATACAGCAGGTTTAACACACTGAGAAAGTTCCAGGGGACATGGGAAAGAATACCGAGTTTGAGCAGGGATAATCCGTAAAAATCTCGTTAAATTCCCAACCAGATATACAAACCAGTCAGCAGTGTGCATAAATAATACAGCACATTGACACCCAGATGTCTTCCTCGACCATGGTTTCTACACAACTAGCTTTATTAGCAAAAATGTTGCCAGACAAGCTGCCCCGAATATTTCCATATACCACAACCACCGAATTATCATAGTTCCTGTTTTCATCGGCACTGACTCATAAAATCCCTTCGAGAGTTGGCAAAGATTACGTCTACATTACAATCTACTGCAAAAGTGGCCATGTCGGACTTGTTTTGTCGGACTTGTTTAGGTTCAGTGGTTGCACCTGATCGTTTTTTTATGCAACCCATGGAGGGGGTGATCACATATTCAAGGAAGCAGGTCAAGAAGAGATCCACTGCAGAGGTAATTGGGAGTTGATTAGTGCATTGTGTGCATAAATAGGAGCTGTAGTCAAGGAAGGGGAGACAGTGTAAGAATATATGGTTGATATATGGTTGGGATATTTTTCCATTATCAAGATTGTCTAAATATACTTTTATTATTATTAATATTATTATGATTTATTTTCCTAGTTAGTCTATTACCATTATGAGGAGTTTTATATCCTATAAATTTGATGTATCTTTTCATTGTAAATTAAGCATTTTGGCTCAATATGCAATAATGGTATTATTTACTTTGTTTTCTATCAGACAGAACCCTGCGACTCAGGGTTTTAAATTGCGGTATCAGCCTGAGTAACGGTCATGGTCGCGTGTAACGGGTATCGGGAGAATCGGTCAATCTATAACAGGAATCTGTAACTGCACTCGTAAGTTTTTTCCAAGCACTGGCAAATGACATAAATCATTGATATGCATATCCTAAACTTATTTACTACAAATTGAGCATTTATAAGTGTTTAATTAATATTTTGACACTTAACTTTGAAGACAAAAATAAAGTTCTAGAATAGATACCGAATCCAATTTGTTAGGTTGTCTCAGGTCACATATTGGGAGTATCAACTGATACGGCACTGATACGCGATACGTATTGGCCGTATTGGCCGATACTCTAGGAATTTTCTACAACTTCGATACCAGAGTGCGTATCTAAATAGTATGACTAAGATATCATTACGTAACAGCCGATACATAACGGTATCGGCGATATTTAAAACCGTGCTGTGACTTCAATAGAGTTTGAAGGCATAGCTGTGATTCAAGTTAAAATATTTAACGCCTAGGTCTCTACATTTTTTTTCTTGCCAAATAATATTTCTGTTCTGATTGATTCCTTTGTTGATTTCCAGTATGATTCTAGGTTCATCCTGGTGCTTCTTATATATTTTCGTTGTTCAGGTGTTGGGCACTGTGGCACCATTCTTGTGACGTCTTTTTAAATGAAGTGACGACCAAAAATATTTGCCTAGCAATGATAACAGGTTTTTCAATGAAGATTGTGAAGTCCTCCACTTGATTACATTCTTTGGGGGTTTTAGGACCTCCACTTAATGCAAAAGCTACAACCAACAAAATGGGCGACAACCAACAAAAAGGGCCCTATATACTTTTATGTCTATCAAAAAGTTAAAGAAATTTACAAATTGATCGAGAGAAGAATAACACTCCATCTCCCAACTATACAAAAGACTAACAACCGATGATCCATCAAATGTCACAGAATCGTTTGCCCAATCCCTATTCGTCGCTTACCAACCTTAGCTCCTCACCAACAATGAAATGTTTCTCCACGCTCCAAAGAAAAAACCCCATACCAGACCAAATTAAGAAATGCCATAAATCCAAAGGTGGTAAGCCATCAAGCAATGCAAAAGGAGCTGATCCCTCTTACACATGTAACACCACCAAACAAAGAAGGCCACTTTAAACTTAAGTACGAGTGTCACAAATAGCCCTCCAAGAAAAAAAAAGGTGTCACCTGATCCACATAAAAGCTTATAAAAAGACTTCACCTAAATAACCCCGACGAAACCAAACTCTATCTTAGCATATCCTCATTTGTCCCGGCAGTCGGCAACCCAAATGATCTCTCTATAAGAACCAACAAGTGATCTATCTCTCAATCCAGTAACTCCCTATACAACAAGATGTCCGACCGCACTATCCCCCTCCCTCCGAAGGTACACTGCCATTAACGCATTCTAATCTACTGCCAGAAGATAAATAGATAGGAATGCAATCTACAACTTCTCCCCCCTCCACAACACTGGAGACCAAAACCAAACCCGCCTTTCATCCCCAACAACGAAACTCGAGTGCAAGGCAAAAACAACCCAACCCCTCCTTATACCTTTCCAAATACCTAATAGCAAAAATAGAAGAGCAATGAGAAAACTACTATTGCAGATAAATGAAAGGCTTAACTATTAATGACAAGTAATAAGATATAAATAGAGAACAAAACACAAAAAAACCCTAATAAGCAATAAAGGCTAAAATACCCTTTAGCTCTATAGTATATACAAAACAACAAAAATATGTCACTCTCTCTCACACCCACTCCCCCTTCTCTAACTCATGATGCGAGCCTAGAGAGTAACGAGAGTTTGTCCGGCAAAAAAATAAGCGGGCAATAGTGTGGGTCTTCGTGAAAAAATCTACAAGCTGCAAGAAGGATGAAATGAATGGTAAAGCAATAGTACCCAACTAAAGATGGTGCCTAACAAAATAACAAAGAATTTCGACATCCTTTGTACGCTCATGGAATACTGAATTGTAGGCAATCTGAATGGCACTTTATTGTCATGGTAGAGGTAGGAGAAGGGAAAGAGCCGCCCAAATTAGAAAGAAGCCATCAAAGTCAATCAATCTTAACTGTAGCATGAGCCATAGCACAATATTCAACCTCAGCAGTAGAACGAATAATCACAAATTGTTTCTTGCTCTGCTAGGAAATAAGAGAATCACCCAGTAAGATAAAAAGCTACAATGGACTTGCGATCAGAAATCAGAAGCATCACCAGCCCAATTAGCATATGCATAAGCCTAGAGAGTCAACAAGGAGTCAAAGGACAACAATAGACCCTGAAATATAGTATGACGAATATAATATAAAATACAAAGTAACGCAGCCCAATGAGTGGAGCAAGAAACACAAATAAATTAGCTAATAACATGAATAGCTATGCAAGGTCTAGTCATAGTAAAATAGACTAAACATCCAACCAATTCTCAATAAACAGAAGAATCCTCAAGAAGCACACCATCAATAGGATTTAGGAAAGAACTTAAACTTAGTTACAATCTTATCATTAGAGAGGCGAGCGCGGTGAGTGACTCTGTAAGCATACTGGGTTTGAGATAAAAGATAGCCCTCCGCAGAAGAAACAACCTCAATACTAAGAAAATACTGAAAAGGACCCAAATCTTTCATTTTAAACTCACGAAACAGATGTTTCACTTCAGCTCTAGTGGCAAAAACAGAACCAGATGATTATATCATCCACATACAAGAAAAAAATGATGATCCTAGTAGATGTGTGGTGGAGAAAAAGAGTAAAATCATGAGGACTAAGATAAAAGCCAATCTATGTAACAGTAAACTGAAACGCTCATACCAAGTACGAGGAGATTGCTTCAAAGCAAAAAGAGCATTCTAAGACGACATACCAAGCCAGGGAATGAGAGACCCAAAGGGAAACGCATATAAACTTTCTCATTAAGATAACCATTGAGAAAAGCATTTTTGACATCGAGTTGGAAAAGAGCCCACAAACTACAGCAAAGATATTAGATACGAACTGCGGTCATCTTAGCCACATGGGAAAAATTTTCTCATAATCAATGCCATACTCTTGAGAAAAATCCTTAGCAACAAAGCGTGCCTTATAGTGCTCCAAAGAACCATCATAGTGAGTTTAAGACTTTATACACCCACTTACAGCTAATGACGTTTTTACCTACAAGCAATGGAATGAACTCCTAAGTACAAGTCTTTTGAAAAGTAGTTAATTAGTAAGACATGGTATTAATCTAGTTAGGATAAGTACAAGCATCTTTATAAGATTGGGCTCAAAATAAGAATGAATATTAGTCAAAAAAAAAAAGCATAATAAGAATAAGAGAAACGGGTATTAAAAAATCAAGTCTTACCAGCATAGTACGAGTACGCAAGGGGTAGCGTTGTTTAGGAGGATCAAGATCTACAGAGGTAGAAGAGGCATGGTCAAAGCTAATGGGTAAGGGATGAAAAAGAGCAATCTGCCTGTGACAATTAACTAATGATAGAGATGAACAGGAGGAAGGGGCAGATCAGTAACACCTGGCATTGAAGTAAACTCCTCACAAAGCACATCAGTAGCAAAAAGGTTAGCATGGTCAAATCATATTAGGAAACAAAAGCGTATTTGGAAAGAAAAGCAAAATATGAAAAACGATCAAGAAACACCACATAACGAGAGACATATAACTGCTTAGAGACAGAATCATAATACCTATACCCTTTTTAAAAGACATAAAAAAGGCCGGGTACTAAATTTACTCTACTCTCATTTGGGAAGAATGATGAAACAAACAGAACAAAAGACACAACAATAAGAAATTAGGAGCTTGATTAAACGATTTCTCATACGACAACATTCTAGAGAAAAGGGTAGTAAGCATACGATTAAGAAAATACACCGCCATAAAAATGGTTTCACCCCAGAAGATAAGAAGAACATATGAGGAGAGAAGAAGGAAGCGAGTTGTGTTAAAAATATGCCAATGTTTTTCTTAGTTCGAGCATTTTATGCCGAAGTATCAAAACATAAAGATTTATGAATAGTGCCAGAGAAAGCTAAGAAATCTGTAAATTCTTCAAAAATACTCCCTTACCAATTCAGAGCGGAGAATCTTAAAAGTGGTAGAAAACTGAGTTTACACCATAGGGTGAAAAGTGTGTTAAGTACGAAAAAAATCAAATTTGTAAGACATGAGATACACTTAACAAAAACTAACTATCATCATTGATAGAAGAGACATAATAAATTGATCCACCTTTTTGTTGCAATTGGAGAGAGAAGGGCCAATTAGAAAGCTGCATCACATCAAGCGGCACCCAATCAATGGAAAATCCACTAACTTCAACTTACTACTGAAAGAAGAGAACTTCATCATAACACTTCTCATAACAGTGCGCCCAAATGATCCTCTGAAAACCGCACCACATTAAAATTACCGTTCAAATACAAAAGAGCATCCCAACAAAAAGGAACTGCAACCAACTCCTTCAAAACCCCACTCTCAAGCCATTCACCATCGGCCCATACACCCCAAAAAACAGCCACAAAAAGTCCCTTTCCCATATCTCACTATCTAAACATTCCCTCAGCCACTCCGTTTACACTCAAGTGAATCCACTCCACCCATCTCCCTCCCCAAATAAGGCTAATCACCTCCGTAGAAACCTCTCCCATTTTATTTTCTTGTAAACACACCATGTTTGCTCTCCACTTTTTAAGGAAAGATTTAACTACATCTCTTTTCTCAACTGCATTTAATCCCCACACATTCCAACTTATTCTTTTTCTCTTTATAAGTCAACAATATTCTTTCCTTCTCACTCCTCCTACGCACCATGCCATTCTTTCTTCCACCATAATTAATGGAATTGTAAATCTTTTAACTCCCTCGTACCTCTACTCCTTTGACCCACTCATGTACAGATAATTAATGGAATTGTAAATCTTTTAACTCCCTCGTACCTCTATCTCCCCCACTATTCTCCAAATGAACCTCTACATCTTGGAAAATCTGCATAGCATCATCTTCGAACTCATCAAACCACACAACCAAAAAACGTGTTGAAGTTTTGAATTCATTTTTACACCCACCCAAACACTTGTTCCAATGCAGACCCAAAGGAACTAAAAAAGAGCATATGGGTATCAAGGCCCATATTTGAAGAATATCGAATGGGCATCGAATTGGGTTCACCGCAGACTATTGGCTAACTTGGCTAGTTCTACCCTCTAACCAAGTGGAGACTGGGCCTTTAATCAGGCTTTTATTTTTCGCAATCCAATTAACTCCACCTGGCGTATTCTTGCAGCCCGCTTCTGTCCACAAGATTTCCCTATTTTGTTACAACTTGCTGCAGTTCATGAAGAAACCATCAACCTTCCTTTTGAAATTTGAAACCTCTTTTCCTTTTAAGCCTCAACGGGTCCCTCCCATCCCTAGTCCCCCACCTATTTCCACGTGGGAGCCCCCATGATTTCTCCCATGAGCCATTTCCTTCCTCAAGTCTAATATGCTACCGACCACTCCATTGCCCACAATTGAACGGCGCAACAATCCTCATACCTCGATTTGCCTCAACTAAAGAAAATTGTAGCCAAAATGGAAAACCCATTGCCGCCTTTGGTTTTTGTGTGAGGCCACCCTAATTGACTTTTTGTCTCTTCATCAACACTAAAAAAACCACCGCATTGGTCTCCAATGGTCATGAACATCTCTATGTTCCATCGGTGGATTAGGAGATCCACAACTCAAAGTCACAAAAAACTAGGTTCAAAACTATAGCACACACAGCCTGATGACCACCAATCCAACAACAATGGCTTCCCATCAAGAGGTGAACAATGGCTTCCCAGGAAGAGGCTACATGTGTTTGACGATTCCCGTAGCCACCTCCCTAGACGAAAAGGGTAAAAAGATAATGCACTCCACTAAGAAACTTTACATGACCCCCATCGACACTATCCAAAGTCAATCCACTCAAAAACTTTACATGACCCCCATCGACACTCTCCAAAATCCATCAACCCACTTCTTTACCACCCTAGTTTCAACCTATGTTACATGGGCACGAGCACAAGTGCAGGGTGCTGGTATGTGTTTAAGTGTTAGATTCATCTAATTTTCATATCAAGAACACTGTGACACGTCAAAATATTCATATTCCTTAATATATTTCTTTTATTTTGTATAATAAATCGTGTTTACAAAGTTGTATGGAGCATTTTATGCATAGTATGAGAGTTTATACATAATTTTACAGTAAATTCGAATTACGAAATATGCTTTCTATATGAATGTCCAACTAAAATTATCACACATCTCGCACCGTTATCCAAGGGTCGGGTATCCAGCACGGGTACTTCATACATTTAGAAGAGTCTACTCTACGTAACATAGATTTCAACCTCCTACTCTTGAACATCACCCATCCTACCCACAAAGCCTTTGTTGAGCAATTCGTCTTTTTGTTTTTTCACAAGTCATTTAATGAGAAACTCCAACGTCTCTTTCCCCGGCTCAACTAACCTAGCTTTCTTATTTTGAATCACCAATAACCTCGCCTCTGACCATCTCTAAATAATGACCACCTCCACAAATGACTTCCGATAATTCTCCTTGCCCCACACTTCCCCTTAATCAAAACCTACCAACACTGATGTGAACCCACTCCGCTTTTACTCATGGAAATATTTAGGTACACATAAACTCCCTCCAGCTTTCAATCATCATTGTCACTTGTAACAACCATCCGTGAAAGGTTTTTGAATCTCCAAACCACAATACACTCTATAAAGCCCTCTCAAACTCCTATGAAACCCTCTTGTAGATGGCTTTTGAAGCTTCTCTAACCAACCACGAGATCTCAAACCTAATGAGGGAAATTGATCGATGACACCATCTTCCTCTTTCCACCATTGCCACATCAAGACCACCACGATTGTTTACGGGATCTTCATCAAAGTCAAACAAGCACTTCCCCTAAGACAATATCTTCTGCATTGCCATCTTGCCTCCACTTAGTAACATTCTCTAGGGATCTTGGGCTTATTAAATGTTGAACACAAGTAAATATGTTCACAGATTGATCCATCTAAAATTGTAGCTACATCACAACATTATTTTCTTTATAAGTCCTTTTGATCATAAGCATTTTCGCGCATAAGAATAACTTCCTAACACTTCCCTTAACACTTGCTCTCTACATCAGGATCTGTGGCCCCAAAGCAACTAAGAGATCTCCCCCGGACAAACCAACCCATATGGTTCCAGACTTCACGCCCTGGTTAAGTACCAATAATTGCAAAAATGTTGTTGACATTAATTAATTCAAAACTAAAATAGCACTTCTTCAGTTCTTCCTTCCCCAAAGCACTATTTATTTATATTCTAAATGCAAATGATGCATGTGATGTTCTCAATAACCTATTTGAGAAATGTGTGATGAAATTCCATGAATACCCACATGTTTTATAACTTGTTTTGCAAACACGTTGAATCTAGTATGTGCTATTTTGAGGAGTCCTAAGGCCGAAGGGACTATAGTTTCAATTGGTCTTGTATTATATGTTGAGACAAGTCTCCCCAATCGCCCCGAGCGACTTCTTTACCATGTAAATGGTGGCCTGACCTGTTAAGAAACCCAGGCAAACATAGATTTCCACTTGGAAACGGCTCAACCGGACATTCAGTTTGTAACTCCCCATATTTAAATTTCCACATATGAACAGTCACCCTTATTCATAAGTACACCAAACAGTAACTCACCAAGTAATTCCTGAGCTCTTCGGCTAGATCTCCTATCACCGATCTCTATACTCGAAATTCATTTTTGTTTTGGTATTTTGTCAAGTTATTATTTATTTTCTTACATAAGCTTTAAATTTATTTTTATTTACATTTATTCATTACACAAAGGATATATTTAAAAAGGAAATCTAAAAATCAACCACTGTAAGCAAAATAACAAGTATCCAAGATCAGATGGGCTGTAATGACTAGCATGCTTTACTATGATATTACTACAAATTTACTTCTCTATTTCTTCTTAAACTCGTCTTACACAATACAAAAAAGATTAAATGCACATCTTTCTCTTTCTCATAAATTAGTAGGGTATCTTTCGAAATATTTCTTGTGTATTAATTAAGACTTAGAGGTATCATCTTTTATATCCAAGTAATACAAGCTTTGAAGTTTGACTAGTGAAGAAGCTTAAGAATTAAGAACGCTCCAGATAAATAAAACATTTTTCTAGGTAAACATAAGTAGGAGTATAAGATAAATAAGGAAGGTATTCAACCGACAAATGACCACTTCGGTGCTCCAGGCTCAAAGCATGTACATAATGAAAAGCATTTTCCTACAGAATTACACTGGATTAAGTTGTCAGAGAGAATTCCAAGTATGGGCATTGAACATGTCTTCTTCTTTTTCTTTTTTTTTTGCAGCAGGATGAACCTATCCTAATCTAAGGAGAACCTATCCAAATCTAAGGAAAAGGAAACGGAGATCATCCCAGCTGTGGGAATCGAACCCGCAACCTCAAGGATGTCAATAGCCAACAAATACACCTTGTCAGTTTAAATTCACGCACTTCTTATCATCAATCATCCACAAACAAAGTTTAACAACCAAGAAAACGAACTTAAATTACCTATTCCACAACAAACAACACTACACAAGAAGTTCGATGAAGAATTTACACGTACAAGAAACAAATTTTAGCCAAGAAATTCTAATAAAGCTGTTCAAATTAATCTACCCCTAGCCCTCCAATCAGACAATTCTTGAGAGAGAAAATTGGAGCCCTAGCATGCTCAGTAACAAAAGAACTCTTCAAAATGAAAGATCAAGAAGGAGAATCGGCAAGACCTTGAGGATACGAGATGATGATGATGATGATGATGATGATGCATCTTGAGCGACATGGATAAGAGAGAAAATGCGGGGGCAAATTTTGATACATAAAATTACTAGGAAAATTTTTCGTTGGGAGGGGTTTTTATGGAAAGAACGTACAGGCAGACGCGACAGTGAGGGTTTATCCATAGACGTGGGGAAACGATTGATCACATACTTGACGCCTTTCTCTCTCTCTCTCTCTCTCTCTCTGCTACCCAACGAATTCTAACAAAAATAAATTGAAATTTACATTTTATAATTTTTGAAAAGTTAAATAGTAAAATAGTTTGTGAGAAGTGATGGAGAAAATTTTTGATGTATATTTTAAAGTAAATAAAAAGTAATTAAATGTATTTTTGGAAATAAAAAATTCATATTAGTTTCATTTTAAGAGTAATACCAAATTAGTGATCTTTTTTTATATATTAGTATAAATTTTTTAATATGCATTTTAATAGAATTCTCTATTCTAGTTTTATTTTTTTAAATTAATTTTTTAAAAACCAGTGTTTGGCACATGAAAAGTTATTTTTTAATATGTATTTCAAGAGGACTCTTTTTTTTTAGCTATTTTTCTTTTAAAACTAGTGTTTGCACGTGCTAAATTATTGGTTATCAATATACATATGTAATTATTAATATATAATTAATTTTAATTAATTAGAATTTTAAATAGTACAATGCAAAGTGTCATATTATAACGTTAAGATTACAAATATGTATAACAATTATTCACATTTAGTTGTTAATTATAGTATTAGATATGTTTTAATGTCTTATACATATTATATTAGTAAGAGTATTGAAATTTATTACAAATATGCAAAGTGAAATTTTTGTCCCAGCTTTCGCCAAAGTTTACCCTGATAATTCATACTCTGGAGATACCTAGCTTGTTTTTGTGTGTCCCCTTCCCTGCCCAATGCTCACATCCGAATGGTTCGCATGAGTTAATAGATAAAATTTGATAAAAATATTATATTGGGATTGAAACAAAAAGATAAAATTATAAGTTTTCTATCAACTAAGGGTAAAATTGTAATTTTATGTCATAGGGCGATAGGAGGAGAAACTTAGCCTTCTTCTAGCTTTTTATATAGACTAGTGTTATTAATGGTTATCAATTTATAAATTAATTATTAATATATAACTATTTTAAGTAATTATAAATTTTGATAGTAAATATTACAATGCAAAGTATAATATTACAAAATTAAAAAATTAAAAATATGTATAATCATTATTCACAATCTTCTATTTTTTTCTAATCACTCTTAACCTCTTATTTGATAAGATTTACTCAATCACTCAAACGACAAAGAGTGACTCACCCATAAATACAATAAATGAAGTGTTTATATGTGAATCACTCACTTTCTTTACAGAATTTGATTAGCAATAAATGACAATGTAAAAAAAAAATGAAGTATAAGAGCTAGAGTTATAGTAATGTTAGCCTAATGATTTTTTATTTTGATTTTAATAATTTTCATAACTCATTTTTTAAGAATAAATGAATTTAAATGGATAATGTTTTATATTTCCAAAATAAAAGTGTTAAAATAATTTAAACAATTAAAGTGACACCTTTAACCAAAAAGAAATGATTTAACTCTTAAAATGATAAAATACTCACATATTTTTAAATAAAAATATTTTGTGTTGAAACAAATTGAAAAATAAGTCAAATACTTTTAAGGCAAAGTGTACTTAAATCTCATCAAGTGTGTCAACACCCATTGATCAAATAGTTTAACATCCTAACATTTGTAAGAAGTTGGTCTTCAAGTATCAAAATATTAGTGTCGACACAAACAAGTTTTGTGTCAACACAAAAGAACCGAAACTCTCAGGACTCAAAAAGAATCGACACAAATCAGTTTTGTGTCAACACAAAAAGAATCCTCATTTTTGGTATCCGGAAGTTTGGGTCGACACAAATAAAAACTGTGTCCATACAAATCAACCAGACCACCTGTAGATTTTGAGGTGTCGACACCAACTAAGGATGAGTCGACACAAAAGTCCCGAGACTGCCTAAAGAATATAGTGTCGACACTAAATAAGTCGTGGGTCGACACAAAGTGCCTCCTCTCGAATTCGGAAGTACATTTGAGTCGATACCAACTAAAGATGAGTCGACACAAAAGAACCGAGACTTCCTACATAAATTTGTGTTGATACCAAAGGCAAGTTAAGTCGACACAAAGTGGTTCCTCCGGATGCTGAAATTTCAAACGAGTCGACACCAGATCCAATTGTGTCGACACCATGATGTTGGTAAGTTGAGTACAGAATTGTGTCGATCCCTTAGAATATCTGTGTCGACCCAGCCACTTAAGAGACCCTACCTTAGACATTTTGTGTCGACACCAAAGACATTTGTGTCGACACTTGCGACGAAAATTCAAACTCGCGGCAGATCTCAACGGTTAAATTTTTGGCATTTATTGCTCCCACCTACCTCCAACGGTCTTGAATGCACAAGAGCTTATATAAGGAGTAACTTTTCAACATTTACTCTAACTGAAAACCTTCATTTACTGTTCTATTACTTGAATCAAACTCAGAAATCTCAAGCTCTCATTTATTGCAGAATCTTCAGCTCTTATTCATCACCTTTTCTATAAAGAGAGTGAGTGATTCCCATTTATACACTTTATTTATTGTAATCAATGGTGAGTCACCCTATATCATTTGAGTGAGTGAGCAAATCTCATCAAAGAAGAGTTCAAGAGAGATTAAAAAAAAGGAGCTTATTTTCATAGGATCTTCTTCAAGCTGTTAGGCTTGTGAATGTGTCCGTAAACATTCAGCTCATTCAAGCGAAGTTTTGAAGATTGTAAAGACTTAGAATATGCCCATGAAGTATTCTATATAGTTGAAATACTCAAGTGAAAACTTGAGGAGTGGACGTAGACTAAGATAAAGTCGAACACCTATAAATTCTTGGAGTCCGATTTTATCTCTATATCCCTCATTTTTTAATATTTGCATTGCTTCAATATTTGCTTAATTCGCTTTATTTGATTGCAATATTAAAACGATTTTGAAAAGGGGCTTCAAAAAGGCCAAGATAGCTGCTTGGGGTGAAAGTGATGACAGCTGCTCTGATGATGAAAATGAGAAAAATAAAGTACCAAATCTATGTCTTATGGTTAGAGAAGATGACGAGGTAACTCGTAACCCTTTTTTCTTAGATGAACTGCAATGTGCATTTGAAGATTTGCATGAATTGAGAAACATTTGTACAAAAAATTCTGTTTTTAAAAAAAAAAACTAGTTCATTCCTTCTCAACTGAAATTGAAACTTTAAAAAGTGAAAAATCTGTTTTATCAAAACAAGTCTCTACTTTGAAGGAAGAAAACAAAGTTTTGAGTGAAAAGGTTGAGGGCCTTACAAAAACAGTTTACAAGTTCACTCAAGAAAATAACAATTTAGATAAATTTCTTGAGATGCGAAAATGCGTTTTTGATAAAATTAGAATCGGGTATAAACCCAAGAAGAAATAAAAAATTTTAAGCAACATTTTTATCAAGGCATCATCTAATTATACAAATGCCACTTACTTTCACTGTTATGAGCATGGGCACGTTGTCACCCACTGTCCACACATAAAATTCTAAAATATTTCTGTCAAGAAGGTTTGGGTACCTAAAGGAACACACTCTCAAGGAATTAACACAAAATGACCCAAGAAAATTTGGGTAGCAAAGGTCAAAACTTGAATCTCCTTGCAGGTATGTCTTAAATCCTCATTCAAGGAGGGGATATGATATCTCGATAGCGCTTGCGATGGTGGAAGTGGCTATCCAAGTAGAGAACTCGATGGAAGAGGGCCGCATAGCTAGGGAGACTAGGGTCTAGCAGAGTGATGGAGGTACACAGTTCTAGGGGCGCCGAAAAAGCGCAATTGGTCGTCTGAACCGAGTTCTCATTCTGTAGGATCATATCAGCCACAGTTCTCTACGCCTGCACCTTCAGTAGCCTCAACAGGAAAGCCAGAGCAGAGAGATGTCATTTTTTATCGATGCAAATAGTTAGGGCATCGTTCATATTAGTGCCCGCTGAGGGGCCAAATTCAGAGTTTAGCGCCTGTCCAATCACAGTCGGCATTTCAGGAGTTGAAGATAAGATTGACTAGTGCACCAATGTTGATTATTCCTTAGTGAGGTTTAGGGTACACAGTGTATTGTGATACATCACATGATGGTCTAGATTGCATTTTGATGCAGGGAAGTAAGGTTGTGGCTTACGGGTCTCGATAGTTGAAGACACAAGAGAAGAACTATCAAACGCATGATCTGGAGTTGGTAGCCGTGGTCATTGCCTTGAAGAGATGGCGGCACTATCTTTATGGTGAGCACTTCGAGGTTTCTCGGATCACAAGATTTTGAAATACTTGTTTTTAGAGAAAGACTTAAACTTGCACCAACGACATTGGATGAAGTTGTTGGAAGACTATGACTTTGACTTATAGTACCAACCGGGAATGGCTAATGTGGTGGTTGACGCTCTTAGTAGGAAATCTCATGATAGATTAGCTTCCATTGCTACGCGAGAGTGGGGTCTACTTGGAGACGTTGGTGAGTTTGATCTGTGTCTTGGGGAGACAAGAAGATGTGCGACTTTATTTTCAGTAGCTTCTCGACCTGCCTTAGTTGCACGTGTGTTGGAAGCTCAGCAGACTGATCAGGAGGCTTAGATAATACAGAATCGTATTGCTAGTGGTAGGGAGACTACGGGATGGGTTGTGAGCTCAAATTAGAGTTTGAGATTTACAGGGAAATTATTTGTACCAGAGTCGTGCCATGCTGAGGTACTACATGATTTTTATCATTCACGTCTTACAGTTCATCCAAGAGGCACGACGATGTATCACGATCTGGTTCATTTCACCGTTCCTTACTTGTTAGCAGGTAAAGGAAAAACACCAAAGATTGGCAAGATTGTTACAGTCGTTGCCGATATCTTAGTGAAAGTGGGAGAACATCACGATGCATTTTGTATTAGGACTTTCTCGATCGCCCAAAGGGACACGATGCTGTTTGGGTTGTGGTTAATAAATTGACGAAATCTGCACATTTTTTTTCCATTCGTGTGAAGGATTCGATCGATAGACTAGGTAGGTTGTATGTCCGTGAGATAGTCCGGCTACACAAAGTACCTGTGACTATTGTTTCTGATCAAGACCCACGCTTTACATCGCCATTTTGGCAGAGTCTTCAGGTGGCTTTGGGGACGAGCTTGACGTTCAGTACAGCTTTTCACTCACAGAGAGATGGTGAGTCTAAGAGGACCATACAGATTCTGGAGGATATATTGAGGGACTGTGTACTTGATTTTTGGGATTCTTGAGAAGATCATCTATCGTCGGCAGAGTTTGCATACAATAACACTTATCAGTCTAGTATCGGGATGGTAGCGTATGAGGCATCGTATGGTAGGTCGTGTAGGTCGCCTGTACGTTAAACAAATGTGGGAGAGACCACCGTTTTGGGACTCGACTTGGTACGCGAGACGACAAAGAAGATTGTCGTGATTCACCAACGTCTAGTGACAGTTCAGAGTCGCCAGATGAGCTATACTGATCAAATGAGGAGACCGTTGGAGTTTGCTGTGGGGGAACTTGTGATTCTAAAAGTCACACCACGCATAGGTTTAATGAGATTTGGCCGTAGCGGGAAGCTGTCACCACGTTTCATTGAACCATTTGAGATCCTTGTCAAGATTGGGGAGGTAGCATACTGTCTGCCTTTACTACCTCAGTTAGCGTCTGTACATAATGTGTTTCACATTTCCACGCTTCGAAAGTATGAGCCTGATCCGTCACATGTTCTGGAGTAGGCTGAGTTGCAAGTAGATGAGGATGTTACATCTGAAGAGCGACCGGTGAAGATCTTGGACACAAAGGAGCATGTGTTGAGAGGAAGGACCATTGCTTATGTCAAGGTCTTTTTGCTTCATCACGGGATTGAGGAGGCGACTTGGGAACTTAAGTCTGGGGTTCGTGCTAGATACCCGGAGTTGTTTGCTTTGTAACATTGTAGTGAATTTTGGGGGGAAAATTCCTTAAGGGGGAGAGTTGTGAGACCCGATTTCATTTTATTTTATAATATATACATGTTTGACGTGTTTTTTTCGTTATATGTATATATCCTCGATGAATGGTTTATGCTTCGTTATTGTAGAACAGCATGTGTAGATGTGTTTTACATTTTCATGGGTTTTGTTTTGGCTTGTTTGGTTGGTCCCGGGGTTGAAAACCCTATTTTGACGCTAAAAAACCTGGTTCCCAGCAATCCAGTCTACTCGACTGAGGGACCCAGTCGATTAGGTCGACAGTAGGCTTTTTCAGTCGACTGGATTATGCCATCCAATTGACTAAGGTGTGGCAATGGAGGAGTTTTTGAGATCCAAAACTCTTTCAGTCGACTGGATTGGCAATCCAGTTGATTGGATGCCTTGTCTGCCGAGGACTATAAGTATTCCAGCACCTGTTTTCTTTTCGAAAAACCTTTTTCTCTCTAACTTTTCATTTTCTCTCTAGATTTTCGTGGTGCCCGAGCCTAGTTTTTTACGATCATCTAGTGGAACCTTTTTATTCACGTTGTTAGCTTCGCTTCTATCCAGACGATTTTTGAGATTTCGAGTTTCGACTCATCGAGGTAAGATCTTAGACTATGTTGTCTTTAAAGGGTGTTACGGGCAATTTTACGCTTTTCTACCGGTTGAAAATACTTACATATCATATTGTATGTTTTAGACCATGTTTATGCGGGTAAAAAGTATGTTTTATGCTTTTTTTGATTTATTAAATGTGGTGCGATGTTATGGGTTTAGCGAGATGAACCTTTACGGTTGGACTCGCGGCGTTATGGGTTTGATGAGAGGAAACTTGTTGGGTTAGACTCATGCGTGTGTATTTGGATTTTGATATGATAATAAAAAAGGATCGTGTTGTGATCTACTGATCGAGTAAATTTGGACACGAGTTGCTCCACGATAAAAGATCAAAAAACTGCGCAGAATCGGTTTTTTTGCTCGCGGCTAGTGAACTGGGAAAGGACGCAGGTCGTGTTGGAAGTATAGGGCGTCCAGTTACTTCACGGGCCTCGTCTGGTCGGGTGATAGTAACGTGATGGGGTCTATGTGCCTGTTCGGCATCGGTGCCTATGTTTTAAAACCACGAGTTGGTAGAATCACATAGATGTGACGGTAATATGTGGGCGTGCGTGCGTGTGTACGCGTTGACAAACATGGAGTTTTCATAAATAAAACCATTTAAAGTTAACTTTATGCAATGTGATTGCATATCATGCTATACTGCATCATAGTCTGTTTCTATTGGGTTTCGGCTCACGTTGTGGGGTTTGTTAAAATATTTTTCAAGTGTTGATGATTACGTGGAGTTGATCTAGATGTGCCCGTGGCGGCAGAAAAACTATTGTATAGTTTTTTCTTTTTTTTTATAGAAATATGTATTCATATAGGTGTCGTATGTTTCTAAAGGCGTGTTTTGTAAGCCTTGAGAGTGTATATTATACATGTACGGATAGGTATGCATGTTGCACTGAGAGTAAACTTGGGTATCTTTTCAAATTCTAAAAGCTGTATTTTTTTTGGATGATTATTTTATCAGTAAAATCCTATCTTGTTTTTACAAACTGGTAGCATGGTGGGTTTTTCATGTGACTCTGGATTTTGTGGTGTGGCAACTTGGTATCTTTACAAAAAAATTTGAAGAACCAAGGTTAGTTTCATCAAATACCACACTTATAGATTGTTTAACAACTAGAGTTCTTTTGCAGAAAACTCTATTGGCTTTACTAGATAAAGAATATTCTAAAAAACTACTTCATCAGATTTTACATCGAACTTGCCCAAAAATTCTTTGTTATTTTTAAAATAAAATATTTGCACTCAAAGACGCGAAAATAACTGACATTAGATTTTTCTTCGATTCCATAGCACAAATGGGATTTTCTTGAGACTCGAATCATGGCTTTGTTCACGATAAAATAAGCTGTGCTTACAGTCTTGGACCAAAAGTATCTTAGTAGATTATTTTTATAGAGCATGGTTCTAACTATTTCTTCCAAGGTCCTATTCTTCTCTCAATAACTCTATTTTGTTGAGGGGATCTAGGAGTAAAGAAATTATAGTTAATACTATTTTCATCACAAAAATTTTTAAAATAGTTGTTTTCAAATTTTTTAGAATGATCACTTCGGATACTTGTGATTTGAAAATATTTTTCATTTTGAACTCTCCGAAACAGTTTTGCAAAAGAGGCAAAGGTTTCATCTTTATGAGTTAAGAAAAGCACTGAAGTGTATATAGAGAAGTCATTAACAATAACAAAGGCATATCTCTCGCCTCCAATGCTAACACCTTTTTATACACGTGGTGGGGTCCCCCGTACCAAACGGTTATAATGGTACAGTACGGGAAGATATATGACTTTCGATAGTGCTTCATGATAATTACGCGTTGGGCTGCTCAGGCGTTTCCTGTTCGGTCTAGGTGACGTCGACTAGAAAGGTTGCATCTGTCGTACATCCTGCTTAACTCCCAACCGGCTGGTCAGAAGCCGCTGCTCTCAATCGACTGGTCAGACGACGTTGCTCCCAAACTAGATGATCATCTATTTTGCAGAGATGGGTTTCTTCGTATAGCTAAGTAGGACTTCCTAGCTCTGGTCATTCGTAAATTAGTGAAAAGATTAGAATATCCTTGCTGCTCATCAGTATGTGTATATATATATATATATATAAGAACAAATCGTAATGAATGAAACAATAGTCATATCACACTATTGTCGATTATAAAAATTATGATGGGTGTTGACGAAGCTACTGCTAATAGTTTTAACTTTCTATTATTAATTTTAACTATAAATTATAAATTTTTTCAAATTATAATTTATTTTATAACTAATAACTATTTTTTCTTCAATTTCAGTTATAAGTTAAAATCTTACCAAATACTCACAGTTTCTGCTACAACTATAATTTATAAACTATTAGTTTCAGTAATGCCAAACACCACCGAAATAATTAATTACAACATTTTTTGAATTGGTAAAATCTATAAATATCCACTGGTAAGTAATTTCTGTTCATTTTAGTAGAATTCTCTTACTGTAATTTAGCCATTCTCTTTCTTCTTTTGGGCTCCTTTTATTTTTTTCAACTCGTCTAATTTTTCTCGATTTATGTCTCCAAAATATTAACAAGTTTGGGGAATATCCTCACCTTTCGTTTAACTTATAAAGCTCAAAAGATTAACCATCCGAATTGTATTCGCATTTACCTTGTTTAATTAATATTGTCAGTTATTTTGGAACAAATTTTTAATGAGTCAAACACGAGTCGAGCTCGAATAGATAATCTTTTTTAATAGTTTAATTGGGCTGGCATAAGAAACTTTTCAAATAAGTGCTATGATAATGAGTTGCTGTAAGATTTGGTCTGTAACATTTAAAGTTGCAACACTCGATACTACATATATATTCATCCTATTGGCATTTTTTTATTATTTTCTTTTGCATTATCAGTTCATATTAAGAGGGGATTGGAGAATAGTGATTTTTAATTCAGAAAAGCAAAGTAAAACAAAAAAAATAAAAAATAATCTTGCAAGTTACCTTGATGGGGAGACAAGGCAATGCCCAAGAAAACTATAATTTAACAATTTTATGGGTAGAAAAATAATAATTAAACATTGTTCACACTATGAGCCCCATGGCAACTAGCTTAAAAATTAATTTTTTTTACTTTTTTATATTTTTAGCCAAAATAGTAAATGGGGTTCAAAATAGATTATTTGGTAACTTAACTTTTAAGTTAATTTTTTTTAAATTAGTTGTTTGAGTAAAAAATTAATTTTTACTTTTTGTTCAAAGTAAAAAATTTTACTCTTCTATATATTTGATATTAATAATTATATGTAATTGATAGTAGTAGAAAATAAGTTATGATTAAGAGGTGTTATTGTATTTTAAAAGTGGCAGAGTTTGAATAAAATAGATTTGAGAGTTTATATTTTGATTTGACTTTTTAATTTTTTAATTTTTTTACTTTTTTGTCAAAGCTAAAAACCCTAAAAGCCAAGATTGCCAATCAAGACCTATATATTATTCTATCGATGGTTCTGTGGAATTCTATATAAGGATATTATTTTATATTTGGACTATTTATAGAATTTAACTTAGCTTAATTGAAAACAATATTCTAGTATTTATAATGCCGGAATACAAGAAAAGAGCGTGACGGTTAACATAAGTTATAACCGAACAACACTTGGCATTGTTGGAGCATTACTTGCTTAGAGTACTTATAGGTTGTTACCGATAGTTATGTTAGACAACAATCTCATGCTTAAGTTTGTTGAGAGAAATCTAACGGCATAATAAAATTATACATGCTGAGTGATCCAAAAAATACATCTTTATTAATTTTTAATAATTACAATAAACTGAAATTATAGAAAAATGAAACAATAGAAATAACAGGAATAGAATATGCAAACCGAGTCCTGCAATCACAGTTTTCGTTAAGAATGATTCACTGCCTACCGAGAGTGTTGTAGGTTTTCCACCAGCGTCAGTCCCACAGGATAAAACAGCTACACGATCGTTGGAACACCACCAAGGATCGGCTACGAACGTATTTCGTCTATCATTCTCTCTTTTGCAGCTTGCAATATAATCTGTGGTTTCCTCTCTTTCTCTGTCTCTTTTTCCCTTCTCCTTTTTCTTTGACCATTTTTCTCTGCACTTGAAAACTGAATGGGATGACAACATATATAGACCTTCCATTATGGAGGAGATTACAGGGGAATCAATAGCCATGAATGGTATTGATTTCTATGATTCAATTGCCAATTTAATAGCCAATTCAGTTGTAATTAAATTCTGAAATTGAATGACCAATGAATTCACAAAATTTTAAAAATCTCCCCATGAATGAAATTGGCTGGAGTGCAAACCTAGATTACAATGCTGGCTGCAAGAGAGATGGACAACTGAAAGTCCCTGTATAGGATAGGTAGCGATTAGCCTTGAACCCTCCATCGTGAGAACCTATCGAATTTACCGGCAAACAAGTGGGCGGTACCGTCTTGAACTGTGTCGCCTTAGCAATAAACCAAGAGAACAGGCTTCACACAACGACTTCAACAACAAAGTTTTCGTTCTCACGGTTGTGTTCGTTTTGCCCATGAAACACACTTCCTGGTTCTGCAAGTATTTTCTCGAGAAATTTGCCTTATCAAATTCTGAAAGAAGCGGCTCCACTTCATACTCCTGGTGAGAGCTGCTTCACTCCACATGCTCTGAGGCAACTCAGAACTTACCAACATAGCACACATCATATCCTTCAAGGTACGATTTTTTCGTTCAGCAGTCCCATTCTGCTGATGTGAGTAAGGCACAGTGGTTTGGTAGATAATTCCGTACTCAGCACAATATTTACCAAACGGTGATTCATATTCACCACCTCGGTTACTTCTCATCACCTTAATCTTTCTGGTAAGTTAGTTTTTAACCTCATTCTTGTACTGAATAAATTTATCCAAAGTTTCAACCTTACTCTTTAACAAGTATACATAGCAGTATTTTGTACTATCATCAATAAACGTGAAGAAGTACTTATTAGCACTGGAAGTCTAAACATATTTCAGATAACACCCATCAGTGTGAATTAAACCCAGTGGCTCGGTGCTTCTTTCAATCAGGTGAAACGAAGACCTAGTTAATTTTGCCTCCACAGAAGTTTCACACTTGTGAGTTTTATCAATACGCAAACTAGGTATGCGCTCAAAGTTAATTAATCTACGCATAGATTCATAATTAACATGACCTAATCTACCATGCCATAAAATGGAAGACTCAAGCATATAAGCAACAGGGGATTTTATTTTATTAGCACTGGAATTGACAGTCATTACATTCATCTTGGATAAACCATTGGTCACATAACCTTTCCCCACATACATCCCTGCCATAGACAGCGTAACTCTGTTTGCCTCAAAGACCATCCGAAACCCATGCTTACTCAACAGAGACCCAGATATCAGATTCTTCTGAATATCTGGCACATAGAGCACATTATTCAATGTCAGCTCTTTTTCGGATGTTATCTTGAGGATCACTTGGTCTTACCCCAACACATTTGAGGTAACTGAATTTTTCATATACAGCTTCTCACCATGAGCCACCATATTAATGGTGTTAAATATTTGTTTGTCACAGGAGACATGGCGAGTGGCCCCTCTGTCTATCCACCATTCTTGTGGATTTGAGCCTACCAGATTCACCTCAGATACCATAGCCGAGAGATCAATATTTGAAACACCCTTAGTTGCCTCTGCCATATGAGCTTGAGCTTGGAAATTCTTCGGCTTCTTCCACTCTGAAACGCGATGCCCAAACTTGTCACAGTTAAAGCATTCTCCTTGCAATTCCTCCTTCTGCTTCTTTGCAATATGACCTCTTGGTCATAGTTTGACTTTCTTGTCAAACCTTGTGTTGACATGCCTGTCATGAGCACTCTTCTTTGCTCTTGAAGAGTTTTCAACTTCCATCACATTGGCTATGTTGGAGTTGGACCTGATACTCTTGCTCCTTGCTCGATTTTCTTCCTCAACATTTAGCTTGAAGAATAGAGCCTCCAAAGTTATCTATTTGTTCTTGAACAATGGATAACTCTTGAATTCTTTCCATGTTTCAGGAAGTTTGTTGATGACTACAACAACTAGGAATGCTTCATTGAAGAACATCCCTTCTGCTTTGATCTCATTGATCAAAGTCTGAAGCTCTTGGACTTGTACCGTCACAGGTTTTGAGTCATTCATCACATAATCAAGGCCGCACTATGAACTTCCTTGAACCGGCATCCTCAATTTTATACTTTCGATCTAAGGACTCCCACAGTACCTTAGGAGTCTTTGCCTCATTGAACACAGAGTACAATTAGTCATCTAGAGCATTTAGAACATAGTTCTTGCATAGATAATTGGCATTATTTCAATTATCAACAGCTATTAATTTTTGAGTGTCTGCATTCTCATCAGCAACTGGAGCTTCCTCAATCAGGCATCTGGTGAGATTTAAAGTGGTAAGGTAGAACACCATCTTCTATTGCTATTTTTTAAAGTCAACTCCTGCTCCAAACTTTTCTGGCTTGTCCACAGGAGACAAAGAAACAGTTGGAACACCAGGCATAGGAGCGACTTTCTTTTTAGGAGCAGCTTATTTTTCAGAAGCACCTTCTTTTTCAGTCGACATGTTTCATGAAATAAGATCAATTCACATATTAGATCTTTACAATGTCAACACTAAGAGTAGATTAACAATCTAAACTTAATTTTCTAAACATAGTCCATCATGTGGCAGGGTTCCTGGGGGCGCGCCCCTGGTGGGGGTTCTAGGGGGCCAAGCCCCCTAGCGGGGTTCCTTGGGGCAGCGCCCCTAGGCAGGAGTCTGAGGGCAGTGCCCTTAGAAGGGATTGACCTGAACGGTATACAACATTGCTCATGGCAAGTGCTACCAAATCCCAGAATGTGAACTGCACACGGCTGCCTACGGCCTTAGCCGATCAGATCTCTGTTAAGCATCACAGGAAGGGTGAACACAGTAGAAAAAAATAGGTTGACACCAATAGAAAAGTGCCCAGGGGTCGACACAAATAGCTCACGGGTCGACACAACCAAATCAGGGGTCGACACAAACCGAGAAATGAGTCCACACAAAAGAATCGAGAGGTTCAACGCAAACAGCAACAAGTAAATGTGTCGATACAAACTGAGAGAGGTGTCGACACCAAAGAATCGACAGAGGTAGGTGTTGACACAAACAGAAGGACGTGTCGACACAAAAAAATTGAGAGTTCAACTAGAGAAATGTGTCGACACAAACTAAGAAAGGTGTCGACACAAAAGAATCGAGAGTTCTACTCAACAGCAACAGAAGGATTAGGGTTGACACACTCAGAAAAGGGGTCGACACAAGACAAAAGGGTCGACACAAACAAGAAAGGTGTCGACACAAATGGCCGAAAATGTCAAAAGTGTCGACACTAAAGAAAATGTGTTGACACAACTGATCAGATTTTTCACAGATCTGAAAACCGACTGGATTATGACGGAAATCAAATCATAATCTAGATTGATCTGAACATATTGTCCTGAACAATATAAAATTTTTCATGTTCCAACGAAGATCTAGAATCCTTTATGCTGTACATACTCACAGAAAAGTTAGAAGTATAAACATGCATTTTCTAGAGAAGAATACATGATCCAAACTGAGCAAATTTTTAAAACTGAATCATTCTTAAACTTGTTGGACGACAATCTCATTCTTAAGATTGTTGGGAGAAATCCAACGCCATAATAAAATTATACATGCTCGGTGATCCAGAAAATACATCTTTAATTATTTTCAACAATTACAATAAACTGAAATTACAGGAAAGTGAAATAAAAGAAATAACAGGAATAGAATATGCAAACTAAGTCCTATAATCGCAGTTTTCTTAAAAATGATTCACCACCTACCGAGGGTGTTGTAGGTTTTCCACCGACGTCACTCTCTCAAGATAAAACGGCTACATGATCGTTGGAACACTACCAAGGATCGGCTACGAACGTATTCTGTTTGTCTTTCTCTCTCTTACAGCTTGGAATATAATCTGTGGTTTCCTCTCTTTCTCTGTCTCTCTTTCTCTGCTCCTTTTTCTCTGCACCTGAAAACTGAATGGTATGACAGTATATATAGACCCTCCATTATGGAGAAGGTTACAGGGGAATCAATAGCCATGAATGGTATTAATTTTCAAGATTCAATTGCCAATTGAATGGCTAATTTAATTACAATTGAATTATGAAATTCAATGGCCAATAAATTAACAAAATTCTGACAAGTTATCAGTACCTATTTACGTAAAGTTTTTTATAAATATGCATATTACTTTCATTTTAAAAGAAACTTCACTTCATTAATCCATTAATGGATTTTATCTAGTCTTAGAATTAGTTTAACTTAAATCGTAGAAGTAGCGTAATGTAAATTTTTCTTCAAAAATTTTCAAGATAGAGTGTTCAACATTACCGAGTCACTGTATGTGAGTGAGAGCTTTTTTTTGTCGTGTCTTTGTTTTTATTATCATGAAAATTAATAAAATATCTTTTTATTAGTCTTCAATTTTTATTTTTTTACCTCTATTTTTATGTTTATTCGATCATTTTCATATATATCATAGTCTTAAAATAAGACATCGAACCGCAACACATTATGTTGGTATAATTCTCTATCGATATTGATGGAAAGATTTTTATTTGGTTAAGAACAGCTAAATGTGGTATTTATTAAAACATATGCTAAATAGCTATATTTAATTATTAATATTTATTTAAATTTTGTCTAAATTTCTTTATTTCTTTTGTCTGGGGAGAAATGAAGAAGGTTGAAAATCTTAACAGAAAAATACTCAGGAAAAGCTAAAAAATAGTTATTTTCAACTTTAAAATAGTTTTTTTTTTGGACTTTGCTAAACTTTTTTTAACTTTAATAAAAAAAAGAAGAGTTGTTGTTTTAGATTCCTCAAGACAAATTAGAAAAATAAAAAAATATACCAAAATATAAAAAATATTAAGTGGAAAATTAAAAAAAATAGACATTTTTCACTAGCTAACACAAACACCACGGGTATCCAAACTAGCTCTGGGTCGAATTCTGGCTATGTGAAGCCAGTTGGCGTTGTTTCTCTTCATGAATTTCATTATTTTTCCTTGTGCGCTACATTTGAATTTTGATGTCCAAAACAATTTGGCTTATTTTTGTTTTTCTGTTAAAAAATTATTTATTTATTTTTTCAGTTTGCCTCAATAAAAGAAATTTAAAAAGTACAAAAATTATTAAAATTTTTAAAAAATTACTAAAAATAAAAATAGGTGCGTGGTTGAAAAATTGTTTATACTTTTTGTGCAAATTTCGATAAATACAATAAAATTTTAAATTAAATTTACAAACCATATGAATTTAATGATTTGAATCTCACAAAAAAAGTACTCGAATAAGTAAATCTGTCTATCCTAATAATATTTTGTACTCTCTTTACACGAATCTCAACACAAAATATACAATGAATTAACTATAAATAAACTAAAAGAGAAACCCAATATAAAAATAAAAACTCGTGGCTATTCAAAGTATTCAAACCGAACAGGTGTTACTAAAAACACACACCCCTATAGTGGTAAGTTTTAATTACCATCTTCAACCAATTTATCATTTAATTTCAAAAATAATATTAAAATCATTTTTGTAACAAGTACATAACATAAAATTAAAATAAATAAGTCGGTTTCTCAAAGGAAGTCTCAGGTTTAGGATAGGAGATTCGGCGATTTTGAGCTTTGATTGGGTTGGATTCGGGCCAAAAACAAGAAATTGGGTCGAATGTTTCCAAGCCTCAAAAAGCAACATAAATAATGTTTTGGCCCAATAGCAATAGTTTGGGCCCGTGTTGCCGTGCCTCTTAAAATCATAAAACAATAATGTAATTTAAAATGGTCGAACAAAACAACTTATAAATTGAATTAATAAAGTAATTTTTATGATACCTAGTCATTTGATCCTGTATTAAGTATGAAATCAAATGTGCTAAACATGTGTAATTAAAAATAGTTATTTGTTTGTGATCAAAATCACGAACAAAATGACTTATAAATTGAATTAAGATAAACTCGGTATTAATATAAATATACAGGCAATAGCGGTTGCTTTTTAGCTTCAAAACTCCAATGTTCTCGCAATAACTATTGGTTTTCAATTTCAAAGCTTTAATGCTATCTCCCTCCAAATGTGATGACATGTATAGAAAGCAAAGAGAGCACATTAAAAGCATACATAAATGCCATCAGCAATAAAGGAAGCAACTAAGTAAGGTAATATAGGAGGTGGAGTTTTGATTGACAACTATTTTTAGGAAAATAATATTTTTATTTTATTAATGTTAATCACATTAATTAGCAGCAAAGATAAGAATGAGATCAAATTTCAAATTAATTAATGTTTAGAGTAAATGACATATATACCCCTATGAGTTTTGCATGATAAAAGAATGAAAATTGAATTCCTTTAGAAAATAAAAAAGGGCAAAATAGGAAATAAAGATATAGAGTACACACACAGTAGCTCTGGATCGATATCCATCCATATATATAAAATTGGACACACACACACACACACACACACACACACACACATATATATATATATATATATATCATCGGGCAAGAAATATGTTTTGATATTTGTCAAACCATTACTTTTATTTATTTAAAATATAATATAAATCTGAAAATATGGAAGGATGGATGGATCTAAAGAAATGTAGTCAATTATAGGAATTTTATTTTAAATAATTATTTACGCATTAATATCATAAAAAATATGTAAATTATCATCATATTATGCATGGATTAAAATTTAAACCATTTTTTTCTTCCACAAATTTAAAATTCTGAAGAATTAGAATACTGCTAGTAAGGGGAAAATTATAATTCATTATTTGATCAGGTATTAGGCAACTAAATAGAATAAATATTAGGAAGAAGTATTAATAAATTAAGATTATTATTGCTATTATATAATATTCATCATTTATATTAATATTGATGAGAAGAATACTCACTCAACATTAGCTGATGCAACGATAGGAATTAAACTTGTTAGGAATTTTATTATTTTTTTATTCAATTGTATTTTGGCAAATTCATGACAAATTATTTATATCTTATTTTTAAATATTTGACATTTGATCTTTTGAAAATATGTGTGTATTTTGTAGTATAACTAGAAACGGAGCCAAAACATCAACAAAACTGCAGCATACTAACAACCGCTCGACAGACCGATTGAGCGATCTATTGAGCGTTCAAGAGATGTTCTCGATTTCTACACAGGTCAACACTGTTATGCACTAAATGTGAAAATATACTACAAGCAGTTTTTGACCGATCGATCGGTCAAAAGTCCGATCAAGCGGTCCGTACGCGCGCACTGTGTTAAGTGTAGCATCAGCTAGGGTTTTGGATGTGGCTGCTATATAAAGGCTGCTAGAGTTTGAAATAGTTTAAGCCTCATTCATTATAAAATTCCTAGCTGGCAACCGCCAAATGTGTCTCCTAAGTTGATTGATTAAACTGCTCCCAAGCTAGTTAACAATCACTTGATGAACAGTTCAGTTTCTGTGCACTCAAGAACATCATCAAGCAAATCAAATCTTCAATGTTCCTTGTGAGTTCGTAGAGTCTCTTAAGTGGATTCTCAAGGGTTTAAACTCTGGTAGTGGATTCTGTCAGCATCTGAAGTTTGGTGGTGAATTCTGTTAGCATCTGGAGTCAGGTGGTGGATTCTAGCAGTAGTCAAGCACGTAGTTGATGTACGTGGATTCGGCATAAGTAGCTTTACATTTGTATGTTGTAGATTCAATGGTTGTTTGTAAGATTCTTTTGTAACGAGCGTTTTTATAGTGTTTGATCTTTGCAGACCTGGATTGATCTCATGACTTTTACTCGGATTTGGGGATTTCGACGTAAAATTTCGTTGTGTCTCGTGTGGTTGATTTATTTCTTACTTGTGTAGTTGTTTAGTTTTGTATTTACTTATTTTACTTTGTTTGGCTTCTTTAGATAAATCAATTAGTGCAAATAAATCTACAAACAGATTTTTTCAAAACTTTCGATAACTCTAAATAAGGACACAACTGAGGAAAATAAAGATAGCATGGAAGATATAATGACCTGATCTTGGACATGAAGAAAATTATAAAAGTAGAAGTAAAATATTACATAACTTTTAATTAACCAACCAGGATTTGAAAGACTTAAAAAGTACTGCTGGTAATGGCAAAAAAAAAATAATGAGAAGAACATTGAGTCAACATTGGTTGATGCAAATATGAAATCAAGCATTTAAAAACTTAGAAGAAGAGCAAAATTGTTATACATGGATCAGAATGACAACATCCCTGTTTATTCCTGAAAAATAAAAAGAAATTCAAATGGAAGAATTTTGTTATATATTGCTGTCATTAGGGGAAAAAACTTGCATCGGATCATAATAAAAGTTTTGAATATAATGCTAAATCAAGCACTTAAAAGAAAAAAGAAAGCAAAAAAAAAATGTTTGGTATAGAAGAAAATTGACAGGACATAAACACATTATATAAGAACAAGATTACTAAGACAAGCATGAAAATTTTGGTTAGCCATCTGACCCTTAAGATTTCCCATGAAGAAGGAATATCTCGGTCAACTATAACATTCATGTAACCCCCATTATGTGCACACGCGAACTTTTACAACATCACTGATTTGAGTTGGAGTTCTGTTCCATTCTACATTTTGAAACGTTATGAATGTATTAGCCACATTGATAAGAATTAAACTGAAAAAGAATCCTAAAATTAGCTTAACAAATTGTGAGAACAAGCGCTCATAAGTAGGTCTTCATTTGGAATGACATCAAAAAGAGAAGGTTTAATCCAGCCTTCCACAATCAATCATCCCTCCTAGTTCACTCTTACTTTTGACTCTCCATGTATTCCTCCGCTTAAAACAGATAAACAAATGAAGAATTCAATTGGGTTATTTAGTATCGGTTCTGAAATTAATGAAGATATAAAGCATGTTCAACAATGAAGCACAAAGTTTAAGAAAATAACTTGAAAATACAAGGGTAAAAATGAGCCAACAATTAAGCAGAAATGCGATTACCTAAGTTTCTTTGCATTGGAAGGCATGCGCTTATCAACTCTGCATCCATTGAATATTTTTCAAATAGAAGCAACTTGAAACCCTAACTTTATCAACAACAAAAAAATCAATAATAAAGCCCTACTTGGCAAAAAAAAATACATTTGTTTTCGCCATAATTATTGTTAGCTTAATAGCTATAAAGTTATTATTAACCATTGAACAAAGAAGGCAAATAAGGTAAATATCAATAGTACCAAGAGAGGTAGTAATATTATTAATACAACGAATTCTATATTAATATTTTGAAATCCATCAAATTATCTAATTCAATCCCGCAAAATAAATGCAAAACTAATAATCTGGAGTCTCTAGAGAATCTCTTTCATGTTTTTTTTTAAAATCTAATCCCACCACCAATCCTTATAACAAACATGCTACAATTTTAGAATTTGTATTTGTTTACCCTGTCTACATTTAAGAATAATTCAAGAAATATGACCAAATTCAATTAGACATTTTAAAGCAGCTCAGCTGCATTGTTCTCATAAAATAAAAGAAATTACCTGCAAAATCTGCACAGCAAGATTCAAATATGAAACCAACAGTTATGAGAGAAATAGATGTTACCATAGTTCATAACAATACAAACTTTGTCTCGTAAAGAGTTAAGTGATCAGTGTACTCGGAGTTTAGCATTGCAATTCAAGAATCTTAAAGCAATCAACAACAAACCCCAAACCTATGACAAAACAAAACCACCCAACTCTTAAATAAAACCTCACATAATCCAACCTAAACAAAAAGAACAAAAATTAGAATCTAAGTTATGAAAACCCAGTTTTAACAGATTAATTTGCACTAATTGATTTAATCAAAAAAGCCAAACGTCACAAAATCAACAACTAAACAATCACACAATCGAAAATAAAGCAATCACCAAAAAATATGAGACGACAATTTTTACGTAAAAAACTCCAAACCGAGTAAAAATCACGAGACCAATCTAGGTCCTGAAAGATCAAGCACTATAACAAAGTCGTCAGGTACAAGAGAATTTCACAAACACCCGTTAAATCCATAACCTACGAATGTAAGCCCTTTTCCTACCGAATCCACGTGCACCAACTTCGTGCTTGATTGCCGCTGGAATCCACCACCAGACTTCAACTCTAACAGAATCTACCACCAGACTTCGACCCCTTGAGAATCCTCTCAAGAGACTCCACAGCTCAACGGGAACGTTGAAGATTTGATTAGCTTAATGATGTTCTTGAATGCGTGGAAGCTAAACGATCATCAAGCAAGTTAACTGGTTTAGGAGCTTTATAATATATAGAATAGGCACCATAGCATCTAGGGTTGGTGATATGAAGAGGAGGCTTACCCACACAAAACCTTAGTAGCCTTTATATAGGCACCCCGCAAAACATCAAACCCTAGCAGCTATTTTTAAAGCTAACTCGCTGAGGACCGCTCGAGTGGTCTATTCACCGCTCGAGTGGTGAAGCATTGCTCGCAGCAGTTTTGCAGCTCTTTAACTTTCATGTAGAAATGCTGTTAAAAGGTGTAGAAATCGAGAGTTGAGACTGACTGCTCAATTGACCGCTCGAGCGATCTGTTGAGCAATCTGACACCGCTTGCAGCTTTTTAACTTTTTTTTACTCCATTTCCGCTGCGTTGCAATAACAAATAATAACTCCAAAGAACAATTGTCAAAATATCAAATAATAAATTATATAGAATTTTAATAACAATTTGTCACAGATTTTCCAAATAAAAAAATAGTACCAAGGTCAAAATCTTTAACAATCTCCCCCTTTGGTAATTCTATGAGAAAATCTAATAAGCCAAAAAATATATTAAAAAAAGCACCATAAACCAACTAAGTAAACTCAAGAAAACAACACATAACACAAGCGACACAAAAAAAATAACTCCCCCTACAAAAACTCTCCCCCTTAACAAGCATCTACCTTTCTCTTTTTATCACAAATTAACAAACACACAAAAAAATAGAAAAACAAAGGAATCTTTTAGAGTTGGGAACTAAATTAAAGAATAAGTCCAAGACCCATACACATCCTATATGATTGAAACCACAAAGTCTAGTTAAATTGACCAAAAACACAAACAAAATCCGAGATAACCGATGTTCATATATGGAGGAACAAAATTAGAGTAGATTCAATATGCAGAAGTGTGAGTTGACTTGAAACGATTCCAGACTCCAATATCAAATCATGTATGAGATCAATATAACCAAGCCACGTTTATTTACCAAAAAACAAGAATGTCATAAGGTCAAACCAGCTTAGACCCAATTCACTTTATAGGATAACTCCCTCTCAACTAAAGACAACAAATTTTTTCTTTTTCTTTTTCCTTCCATTTGTCTTTTCTTTTCCTTTGTCGTCGTTAGCGCCTTTCACACTAATACGAATGAAAAAGCAAAGTTTGCATAGGTAACTATTTTCTCTAACCACACATACACATTCAAAAGAATGATGGAGTCTAAACATTAAGTTCAAGTGGACCGCCACTATAAAGTCATTTTGTGAAAACTTAGAAAACTAAAAAATAAGAAAGACCCATAGATAAATTCATTCCCATGTTCAAAGGATCCCTGCACTATCGACGTTCAAGTGGTGTACAGAACAAACTCATTTTTAAAAATGTTCCATCTATTATGAACTAGATTATCCAAAAATTAATGTGGTATTTAAGCTCAAAGATTAGAGTGCAGGATTTCAGCAAAATAAAATAATATACAAAAATGGTACTCAACTCTTAATAAAGTCCCCCACAATATATATATATATAATAAAAACTCCCAAAAAAATAAAAATAAAGACTTAAAATTTAAGGACTACGACTTGCTAAAAAGCAATCTAGATCACTTTTCCTTATCCACACTTTTGTAGACTTGATTTGGTCTCTAACAACATAGGATTTGGGTATAGGTTTTGACAAATTATTTTCAGTCCAAGCATTAAAAGCAGTTCTTCTAATCATGGGATAGGTCACTCTATTCTTATATTCATTCATGTAGTCAAACATCTTACTTTTTTTAAAAACCGAAGAGTAACCAAGAATATGAATAGAAATTTCCATGCAACAGAAAACACCGGGGTCCAATGTGACCTTTGACTCCACAATGATGACACACAAGAATGAATTTAGACTGTTTTACCTCACCATGCTGAATGGTGGTTCTAGCCATCTGATTTCTCTACATTCCATTGATTTTTGTTAAAGGACCAGCAGCTGTTCTTTTTGAGTTCATTTCGTTGGTTGTTTCTGCTTTCACGAAATTTCGGTTGGATTTAGCTTGAGTTAGCTGGCCAATTTTTTCTTTTCCTTTTATTGACTTACTTGACGAAGCACCAACAATCAAGCCCACACCTATCTGTCACAACCTTCTGTAACCTAAGCATATCATCTAGAGACTTGGTACTTGCATTCAACTTCTTAAAAATATGTTGAGCATTTAATAAATCTTTCTCAAATTTTGCTAATTTTAATTCAAGATCAGTTTTTAACTAAATACAAGCATGTAACTCTTTTTAAAGAACTTCAATCCTGATTTTTCTGGTTTGACTCAATTCAGACAGGTCGTTTCTTTCTTTTTCACACTTGGCAAGTTTTTCACACAGAATTTTCTTATCAGATTTTAATTTCACAACTAGAGCTTGAGCTTCAATTAGCTCTTACTTGACACTTTCATTCTCATTGTATTTAGCCAATAAATAACTCTTATTATGAAACTTGTCATAAGTTTGCTGGAGAGTTTCATCATTCTTAGATTCACTATCCCCATCTTTTTCTTCTTCTCCCGAATCACTTTCTTCTTCACCCAGGTTACTTTCTTGAACAGAAGCAACAAAAGTAACAATGTTGCCATCTCCATTTGGATCATACTCGTCATCATCAGCTATTGAGTTCACTATCGTCATCCCAAGTGATTGTGAATTGCTTCTGTTTCTTTCTAAGAAAGTTCAGATATTCTTTAACCATATGTACATATTCTTTGCATTCGTAGCATTGGATTTCAGAAATTTGGTCTTTCGACCCCATTTTGAAAAAATTAAATATGTTTTTCGATTTTTCTTTCTCGTGCCTCTTTTGAGAATTTTCCTCCTTATTTGGATTTTTATTCTTTAAAAAGTTTTTGAACTTTTTCACAAAGATAGCCATCATATCTGAGTCTAAATTGTTATCAGAGTCACCTTAGAACCTTAAGCTGAAGAAAACGCTGAGTTTTTGGATGCCTTTTTATTTTAAAAATTTATCTTATAGGTTTGCAGGCTTCAACAAAAATAGAGACAATGGCTTTACTCTCCTCTATTGCTGTGACTTTTGGTTGGAAATGTTTGGGTAAAAATCTTTAAAAAATTGAACTATCTTAGAAGAGGTTATTTTTTCACCGAGATTAAAAGAAGCATTCATAATGTCACTTAAGTTTGCATAAAATCGTCAAAGCTTTCATCATCTTTTATGTGTAACGTTTCAAAATTTATTATGAGACGTTGAAGTTTTGAGATTTTTATGGTATCAGTCCCTTCATGAGTAACTTATAGTATGTCTCATGCTTTTTAAGCCAAGTCTCACGTACTTATTCTATAAAACCTATCTTGTGTGACTCAACTAAAGATAGCATTTACGCTTTCCTATTCCCGCCTATGTGACGCCACGTCCTCTAGGCACGTCGGGACATACATAAGTATAGATAAAGAGAATATTCTAGCTGTTCATTCATATTTAGATATCATAAATATTACATCATTGAGAGTTCTGAACTGTTCCTAAGTACATAACGATTACAGTTTCACTAGAAAATTTAATCAAAATTACAATACGCCTGTGGAAACTGAAAAAAAGAACAAAAGATAAAAACCCAATTCTTTAGCTAGCATTGTCGGGTCCGCTGGCTCCTGCCACTCACTCTGTTCTTCAATTCCGTCTTCTTCTTCGGGGGCGACTTTCTCAAAGAACTCATCACACTCACCTGTGGCACGAATGCCATGAGCCAAAGCCCAGAATCAAATTTCCTAAACCGTCAAGCAAACTCACAAAAAAATATCTTACAATACATATCGTATAATACCCAAAACAATTTAAGGCCTAAGAGACAGACAATTTAACATTTTCAACAGGGTAAGCATATGTAAGAACAATTGTGCAAGTGCGTGATGCAGATGAGTGCAATGCAGATACCCAACCGGACTTGTACCCAGAAATAAAAACAGGAGTTCCACTTTAGGACTTATTTCTATTATTTGTATGGACTTATTATCATTATTGCCACCGCATGGACATATTGTCATCGTCGTGATGGAATTTGTTGTCATTGCCGCCTTATGGACTTATTGTTAAAGCCGTAATGGGACTTTATGTTATTGCCACCTCAGGGACTTATTATCAATGCCGTGATGGAACTTTATATTATTGCTACCTCAGGGACTTAATGTCATTGCCGCGATGAGATTTTATATTATTGCCAACTCATGGACTTATTTATTGTGTAAAGACTTTATATAATTATTTATTTGCTTTTGTTAACCTATATTATTATATTATTATATATATTACTTGTATAAAAAGTCTTGAGTCATAATAATGCATAATTTATACAATTTTTTTTTCTCATTTATAGCTTAAAAGGGCAAAAAATTCACTTTTTGGGCATAAACTCCAATGTGGCCGGCCACTAAGGGTATTTTTGTCATTTTTGATGTTATTTTATCTTTTATTTCTTAATTATATTTAAATATCTGATTTAGGGTGTCCATGGGTCAAATTTTAAATTTTTAAGACTTTTTACTGTACTATGGGCAAAATAGTTATTTTACCCTAATTATGAGAAATTTTTATTTTTAATCTTATAGTTCATGTTATTTACTTAATTTAGGATGTTATGAGTCTTCTAATAGTTTTAGGGTTTTTCTTTTGAGCATTTGATCTCTTTAGGATTTTCGGATCGAATTAGGATTTTCGAATCGAGTTAGAATTTTTGATCTTTTAGTGACATAAGATCTTATCAGCTAACCGTTGCAAATGCTAGGGTTTGGATTGGATCGCTACACTGGTCGTTATAAATCAGGTTATTACAACTAGGGTCTGTACCGGGGTGTTACAGCCTACATCCTCAAAATTAGGTCTATCCCATCTAGCCATGGGCTTAGGGATGGTTTCTCTGTCAACAACAATGATAAGATGCTTGTAACCCTCAACTACCAGAAGCTAAACTCGTTCGTTAATAGATTTTAGAAAAATTCTCATCCTAACTTTTCAAAAGGGGTAGTTTGAGCCGTTAATGAGAGGTGGTCTACCGGTCAAGGTGCCTTCTCTAAGAAGGTCCATTGTTGCAAATCAATCAAGGATCACACTTTCAAAAAAATTTATAAAAGCCATTTAAGTGACCCACTCTTGTACCAATTGAAAAACCCCAATTTATCATATTGATTTGCACTAATTGATTAATGAAAAAAGCCAAACGCCACAAAAAAAATCAATAACTAAGCAATCACACAATCGAAAATAAAGCAATCACAACCACACATAGGACGGCAATTTTTATGTCAAAAAATTTCAGTTTGGATAAAAATCACGGGACCAATCCAAATCTTGAAAGATCAAGCACTATAACAAAGTTGTTGGTTACAATAGAATCTTACAAACACCTACGAATGTAAGTTTACTCTAGCTGAATCCACGTACACCGACTCCATTCTTGATTAACGCTGGCATCCACCACCGGACTTCAACTCTGACAGAATCCACCACCAGACTTCGACCCATTGAGAATTTACTCAAGAAACATCACAGCTCAATTGGAACGTTGAAAATTTGATTGGCATGATGATATTGTTGAATGCACGGAAGCTAAATGATCATCATACAAGTTGATTGGCTTGGGAGCATTATAATATATAGAATAAGCACCTTGGCAGCAACGGTTGGTGATATGAAGAGGAGGCTTCCCCAGACAAAACCCTAGTCGCCTTTATACAGGCATCCCCTAAAACATCAAACCCTAGAAGCTATTTTTAAAGCTGACTCGCCAATGACCGCTTGAGCAGTCTAGTCACCACTCGAGCAGCGAAGCACTACTCGCAACAGTTTTGCAGCTCTTTTACTTTCGTGTAGAAATACAGTTAAAAGGTGCAGAAAGCGAGAGTTGAGACTGACCGCTCGAGCGGTCTACCGAGCGGTCTGACACCGCCCGTAATTTTTTGACTTTTTTTCTGCTCTATTTTTGCTATGTTGCAATAACGAATAATAACTCCAAAGAACAAGTATCAAAATATTAAAAAATAAAATATAAAGAATTTCAATAATAATTTGTCACATATTTTCCAAACAAAAAAATAGGACCAAGGTCAAAATTCGTGATTAGTTTTGTTTCAGCTTCTGTTAACACCAGTACAACACTAAAAAGACACTCGCCAAGTTTAACAAAAATGCTATTAGGTTCCTAATAATCTCTCTTGAAAACCTACACAAAATACAAAAACTAAAAAATACACCACTAGATCTGAACATGCACAAAATTAGAAGTGAGAATCTTTTTGAAAAAGCACCATATGTAAAAGTACACCACCATATTTGAAAATTTTAGAAGTGAGATTGTTAGAAAATGGCACAAAATGAAAAACTTGAAAAATAAAAATACACCACCAGATCTGAAAAAATTAAAAGTAAGACTGTCACAAAATGAGACGAATTGCAAATAATAGCCATTGATTAGAGAAAAATCGAAGTGAGGCTCTTTTGAAAAACCAAAATAGGAAGAAAAAAAACAAATTATGTTGAAAAGATAGAGAGATAGAAAGACATAGAGAGATGAAGAAAGACAGACAACATGCACAACCAATTGTTAGCCCAAGGGAATTTACATGAATTTTGTTGATTTTTATTAAAGGCCATTTTCTATTAAAGTCCAAAATGATAGGAAATAATATGTTTTCCAAAAAGGTTGAGTCAACACCACAAAGCTTATGAATCGACACCTCATGCTATTTGAGTTGGCACTTCACGCTAAATGAGTTGACATTTTATGTTCTCAAATAGAATATTTGGGTCGACACCAATTAGCTTTTGAGTCGACACTTATGGGCAGAGCTCATTCGTTAATTCAAGTGTCGACACCAATAAGTTAAGGGTCAACACCTCTAACGCTTTTTTTGAAGCTCTACAGGAAAACAGGTTGTGTCCACACCAATGATCAATTGATTCAATACTTTTGGATCATGGACTAAAATTCTAGTTGAATCGACACCAGATACAACTTGAGCCGACACTAAGTCAAGCCACAAAGAACAAGATGAGTCGACACAAACATATACTTGGGTCGACACATCACCACCCTTGAACGAATTCAACTTGTGCCGACACTAGAGAATACATGAGTCGACACTAAGTGAACCTCCGGTTATTACTCAAACTTTTGTCGACACTAGAGATCATATGAGTCGACACCAAGCGGTCTTCCAAAAAAATAGAAGATTGAATCGACACCAACTTCAAGTTGTGTCGACACTAAAGTTCAGAAGCCGATGATCTTTGACTCGGTCGACACCAATGTCAACATGAGTGGACACCAAAGAAGACGTGAGGGCTTAGGTTGACACCAAAACAATCATAAGTTGACACCAACCAAGATTTTAATCCTTAAGTCAACACCACTCTATTATGAGTCAACACCAAGTTTTAGCCTGAAGAACTGAAGAACATAATGAGTCAACACCGGATTAAGTCTATGTCGATACTAAGGTACAGAGGCTAAGAAACTAAAAGATGAGTCGAGACCCATGAAGAAGGAGTCGACACTTTTTTTTAAGGAACCAAGGCTAAGACTATTCTATGTTGACGCTAAAAAGCCTAGTGTGGACACCTGCGATGAATTCCAAAAAGTCTCTCTTGTTCAACGGTAACATTTCAGAGCATTGAATATCGCTACCTACCACCAACAGTCATGTTCTTCCGTATGCTATAAAAGAAGTAATTTTCTAAGCTTTGAGCTGCTAAATTATTGAAAAACAAAGTGCACTAAAAGCAACAAAACAATTTCTCAAACTCATAAATCTTCAAGCACTAGAATCACTCACTTCTTTTTACATTTATTACCAAATTGTTGTAACGAGTGTTAGTGAGTTTTAGCTCTCAATTTCTCATCTAGATTTATTGTAAGAAGAAGGGTGAGTCACCCTAGTAGCCCTTTAAGAGAGTGCGTTGCACTTCTAAGGCTAAACTAAAGTGTGTTTAGAAAAGCAGGGACTGTTTGTAAAACAACTTTAGTGTTGTAAAGGTTTTTGAATACACCTGTGAAGCATTCGGTTATAATGCATATTCGTAAGAGGAGTCTTGAAGAGTGAATATAGGCTTGTGAAGAAGCTTAACCACTATAGATTTTTGGTGTCTGGTTCTAATCTTTCTTTCTTACCTTCTTAATTTTTCAACTTTATTTTATCTGTGCTTAGTGCTTTAATGTTTGCATGAAATTAGAAGGCTTTCAAAAATATTTTTAAAACAATTTATTTATTTTTAAAACCTAATTTACGGCTCTTGGGTTACCTAGAACTAAAAATTGGTATCAGAGTAAGGACTCTTGCTATTTTGACTTAACATTCCAAGAAGATCCATGGCAACCAGTATTAGACCAGTACACTTTGAGGGTCAGTCCACTGATTGACCTCCTTTGTTCAATGGAATAAACTATAATTATTGAAAAGCCATGATGATAATATACCTCCATGCTGTTGATTATAACCTATGGACGGTCATCATTAATGGCCCTAAAAGTCGTTACAAAGTAGTGGAAGGCTCCACTGTCCCTAAACCTGAAGGTGAGTGGACTGAGGAAGACAAAAGAAAGATACAAAAAAAATGCTAATGCAATGAACTTACTCTATTGCTCTCTTAACCCCAATGAATTTAATAGAATTTCTACATGTGATACTGCAAAAGAAATATGAGATAGACTGGAAGTTACCCATGAAGGAACCAGTCAAGTTAAAGAATCAAAAATTAACATTCTTGTCCATAACTATGAATTGTTTAAAATGAAGCATGATAAATCTATTTCTGATAAGTTTATTAGATTTATTGACATTATAAATGGATTTAAATCTATTGAAAAAGTGTACACTAACATAGAAAATAATAAGAAAAATTTCATGTATGCCAAGTAGTTGGAAGCTCAAAGTGAAAACCATCCAAAAAGCAAAGGATCTCACCAAGCTCAGCTTTGAGGAGTTGCTTAGTTCACTCATGACACATGAGGTGAACTTGAATATGGATGATGAAGAGGATAACAAGAAAAAGATGAGAATAGCGTTTAAATCTTTCATCCTTGAGAAAGAAGATGAAGAAGAAGCCTCAACTGATGAGGATGGTGACATTACCCTCATTACCAAGAAGTTCAAAAGATTCTTGAGATACAAAAAATAATGAGGAAGAAAATTCTTCAAAATGAAAGGCCACAAAGGTAAAAGCAGCAAGAAAAAGGGTCTCGATTCCAAAGGGAACACACCCAAATGGAATTAACTCAAGTAGACCTAAGAAAATTTGGGTACCAAAAGTCAAAAACTGATTTTGTTTGCAAGTGTGTCTAAAATTCTCATTCAATGAAGGAAAGTGGTACCTTGGCAGTGTCTATTCAAGACACATGACATGAGGTAAGTTAATATTTGCTTCTCTCACATCCAAAGATGGAGGATTTGTACTTTTGAGGACATTAGCAATGGTAAAATCATTAGAACTGGTAGTATCGGTAAAATTTTCTCCCCTTCCATTGACAATGTTTTTTACTTGTTGATGGTTTAAAGCATAATCTTTTAAGTATAAGTCAGCTTTGTGACAAAAGCCACAAAGTTGTCTTTGATCACTCTAAGTGTATTATAGAAAGTACAACTAATAACAAGGTCATATTTGAGGGTTATAGATATGAAACTGTTTACACAATTATTTTAAATGATCAGTCTAAAAATGATACAAAATGCTTGGCTGCAATGAGTGATAACAGTTGACTATGGCATAAAAGGCTTAAACATGCTCACATGAACTTAATTTCAAAATTTTTGATAAAAGAGTTTGTGGTTGGTCTACCTCAACTTAGATTTGAAAAAGTCAAAATCTGTGATGCATGTCAGTAAGAAAAATAAGTCTGAAGCTCTTTTAAATATAAAAAAATGTAATTTCAACTTCTAGGCCATTGCTGCTGCTAGATATGGACCTGTTTGGTCCAACCAAAACTCTTACCCTTAGTGGCAAGAGATATGTGTTTGTTGTAGTTGTTGATGTCTCAAAATATACTTGAGTGTTATTCCTAACTCATAAAGATGAAACCTTTAATGCTTTTTCAGAACTGTCTCGAAAAATTCAAAATGAAAAAGGTTTTCAAATCACAAATATCACAATTGATCATAGTGGAGAATTTGAAAACAAGAATTTTGACACTTTTTGTGATGAAAATGGTATAAACCATAACTTCTCGGCTCCTAAAACTCTTCAACAAAATGGTGTTGTTGAGAAGAAGAATATGACTTTTGAAAAAATGACTAGGACCATGCTCAGTGAAAACAACCTATCAAGATACTTTTTGACTGGGGCAGTCTATATGGCTTGTTATATTATGAACATATCCATGAGTTGAGCGTATCTTAAGAAAACCTCATATGAGCAATAGAATAAAAGAAAACCCCAACATCAGCCATTTTCATATTTTTGGATGTAAACATTTTGTTTTAAACAATAACAAAGACTTTTTGGGAAAGTTTTATGCTAAATTTGATGAGGGTATTTTCTTGGAATATTCTACCTTTAGTGAAGCTTATAGAGTTTTTAAGAAAATGACTCTTATTGTGGAAGAGTCCATTCACGTTTTTTTATGAATCTAATATTGGCTTTTCAATGGTTTTTTATGAAGATAAACACGTTGATATAAAAAAAGGGTTTGAGGATATCTTTATCAAAGATCAAGATAAGCCAAATCAAGAAGAAAACAACTGTGAGCTGTAAATTGCAGCTCAAGCAAATGAAATACATTCAAATCAAGAAATTCTAGAGCTTCTCAAGGAATGGAAGTACGCTCACGGTCACCCAAAAGACTTGATTATTAGTGACCCTGCTCAAGGTATAAAAACTAGATCTTCTCTTCATAATATTTGTGGCAATTTAGCTTTCTTTTCTCAAACTGAATCAAAATATTTTTCAAAAGCTAAAAATGATGATTTTTGAATATTGGCTGTACAAAAAGAACTAAGCCAATTTGAAAGAAATAAAATTTGGACTTTAGTCCCAAGTGCAATAACCCAAACTCAAGAATGCAAAAAGAAAAGAAAGAACATCTCGAAAAAACAAAATCTCGAACCTAAGTTCGGAAAGAAGAACCGTCCCGACCGTTTAACATTTTTGAGCTTAAGACCCGGGATAGAGAGTGAACCACACAAGCATATATGAAAACTCTAATATTAAGGATAAGAATTCAAAATAATAGGTTCATGTTATTTAAGACGAGAGTTAAGCTCGAAAGGTCAAGAAGCGAACCTATGTGAAATACCCGAATTTTCTCTTATAATTAAATAAAGAAAATTATTTTTGATATATATATATATATATGCTCAAGTGGCTAGCCACCTAGGAGATTGTGCCAAACTTGGTGGCCAAGTCTCCTAAACTCAAGTAAGATTATGTGAACCGAGGTTAGGCACTTAAACCCATGGTTAAGGAAGCTTGTCAAATAAGCCTCACCCACTAACTATGTCTATAAAAGGCAACTTAAACCTCCCATTTCCCTTCTTCATTTTTGGCATAGAAAGGAGAGGAGAGGAGAGGGGAGAGAGAGAGAGAGAGAGAGAGAGAGAGAGAGAGAGAGAGAGAGAGAAGAAAAGAAGAAGAAAGAAAAGAAAGAAGAAAGAAAGAAGGAAACTTGGAGCTAAGAGGAGCCATGGAGCATTAAAGCTAAATCTATAACCTTCAATCACCAAGAGATAGTCCACAACAAGGTAAGACAGACTCTAATACTTCTAATTTTACACAAATCAAGCATCTCTCACACCATTCTTAAACACAAATCTAAGATCAAGAACCAAAACTCAAAAAAAAAATAAAGGCGTCATGATTGGATTTTTGGGACTGTTGGGTATGAAGGTTGAAATTTTGAGTTGGTATGAATTTTTTTATGGATTCCGTAACTTTTATAAGCTCTGGAACATTGATATATTGAATTTCAACACACGTATACAAAGAAGATGGGTCAAAAAATTACACACATGACGCTAAGGGCTAGAACCAAGATAGGCATGAGTTTTGAGCAATTTGAGCTTTCTACCCTAATCTTTGAAACTTCATAACTCAATGTAGAAAAATGATCTTAGCGTGTTCTTTATGTCCAAACCTAGGTTTTTGTGTTATCTTTCATCCAAAATCGGGTTAAACTCATTTGAGTCACTAAAACTCGAGACATTTTATTTCTACCAAAGTGTGTCGATTTTAGACCAGTTAACAATGCAGACCTAAAAACCCTAGTTTAAAATGTGACCCATGCTTTGGTCAAAAAATAAAAGTTGTAGATAGCATGTATATCTAGCTACCCAACAAAACAGATCCCAAACTATTGAGGTTTCATAGGTAAAAAACCCCTCTAAAATTATCAGTTAAAGACGCTTACGTCACATATTTGTGTTAAACCAAAAATCCTTATTTTTAGTGACCTAATCCAAAAGTAGTCTTCATTAATATTGTAGATAACATATTGAACTACTTACTGTCCAAAAATCAGACCCAGATACAGTGGGAAAGCTCCTCACACCCCTTTCAAACTCTCTATTCAAAACCAATTCTGCTGAGGGTTTGGTGGCTGACAGAACTTATTTTACAAAATGGCTAATATCTTCAACTTGTTTCAAATTACTGCCCCTAGCACTCTTCATAAGACTTGTAGGGACATGTTAAAATTGAACATATCCAACAATGGGCCCGCTTTGACCTGATTTGATAACCCAAAACAGAGACCAACAGAGACACTTTTCTTTCCAATTTTCTGTGCAAGTGCTGAACCGTTTTTGTTTGCATTAAGTTTTTCACCTAGCTGCCTTAGGTTTTGGATTTGGTATTAAACATAAAAATTGTAGAGAATATTTTAATCTAAATCGTCACCAAAAATCATAATCCAACTCCAAGTCTAAGTATCTCAAAATGCTGTGGTACTTTAAAAAATTAATTATTGGAATAGAGTAATAAATGGTTAGGGTAAATACTTAAGCAAGTGAAAGCTTGAGTGGGTGCGTAGCGTCTCTTAGACGTAAAAAGAAAGTAAACCATGGTTCCTAAAACCATAGAAAATATTCAACAGTCAGAATCCTTTTAGTTTGACATGCTATAGGGGGAGGATTCTGTGTTAACAAGCGTGTCGTGTTTTGCTTGTTAGGCACAGAGGTTGTAGTACCCTGGGATCCTGCTTGGCTTGCAAGGGGAGGCTTGGTTTATACACATATAATACAAGTTGAGAGTGCTTAGCCATTATCTTGAACTTGAGTTTATGTAAATGATGCTTAAAAATGCTTTGAAGCGCATGTTTTGAAATATGACCAGTTTTGATGATCGCATGAACCTGTTGTTTTCAAATGCCATGATGTTTTTAATTCAAATGTACTATCCATGATATTTTAAACAAGCATGATGATATTATAAAAAAGATTGTCAATGTTGTGTTGTTTCCAAAGTGCCAAGTTACAAGGATTTTCGGCCCTTTATATCCCGTAATGTGAGAGGTTAACTACTATGAATTTTTCATTTGTCCCTATAAAGGAGGTTTCCCCTTAGGCGGGAGTTTTTGCCTTTAAGGCTTTGGGGCTGAGTTCTAGGTTTTAGCACATACCACTCGTGCTTAGTAAAGAGCGGCCCTCATTCCATCATATTTCTATTCGTGCATTGCGAATTGAGGTTACGGTATTGTCGAAACTCCCGGTCGTGAGGTTGACGACTACTTGAACACTGTTGGGGGTTGGGTCTAGTTTTGAGAAAGTGATTTTCATTTTTAATTTTGGCGGTTGAGCCAAGAACAAATTTCTTTTTGCAGTACTGAGAAGGTTCTGTAAAATCTGTGATATTTTCATGTTCAAGCAAATACATCAATTTCTATGTTTTTGTGAAATATGTGACAAACCGCTTTTAGAAGGAGTTTTCAGTTATCCTTAACTAAGTAATTGTCTTTTCTGTTTATGATAATGCTAAGTATGATAATGCTAAGTGTGCTCTCCTGTAACCTCTATAGTTGTAGATAACAGAAACGGCTAGGAGTTGGTCCACCACAGGCGTCGTCGAGTAGTTTTGGATCTGGTGTTGGGAATCATTTTGGTTCAATTTTTCTTTTGTTTAGTTTTTAATTTTGGCAAAGCTTCATATGTAAGAGCTAAAGATTTTTGATACTTTAGAAGTAATGTATGCCCTTGGGATAGTGAATTCCTAGTGACTCATGTTTACCCTTTTTGACATTAAAGATTGTGGTTGCTTAGAAGTTCTTGTTTGGTCTCTTATTATTATTTATCTCTTGTCTTTCCCTTTAGTCGCCGGTCTGCAGTGGGATCACATTTCTCTATACAGGTTTAGTGCCTTGCGGGAGCAGGGTGTTACACCAAGACCTAAGAATCACTACATCATTGGAACAAAATTTTTTTTTAAAAAAAGTAGAACTTTGCCGGTTGTAAAATTAATAGGAAGAGTACAAGTAGAACTTGTCAATTCTTAAGACACTCCATCATATCTTGGTTCAGTAAGAAACAAAATTCAATAACCTTATCAACTGCTATGGTGAAATACATTGCAGTTGGTAGTTGCTATGTACAAGTTCTTTGGATGAAACTATAACTAGAAGACTATGGTGTTTGTTTAGATCACAATCCCATTAAATGTGACAACACTAGTACAATGAACATATTTAAGAATTCCATTCAGGACTTAAGAACTAAATACATAGAGATTAGACATCATTTTTAAACATCATGTACAAATAGAAAATATTGAATTTGAATTTGCAAGCATAGACCTCCAACTAGCCGATATATTCACTCAACTACTTAACGAAGAAAGAATTTGCTACATAAGAAGAGAACTTAATATGTTGTGTGCTCCGAATTGATGATTATTTATAATCTCCTTCATGCCTTTTTATTGTGTTTGCATATCTCAATATGTTGTCAGAAAAATGTCAACACCATGATGAAAAATGTTAACACAATTGTAAAAGTTTTGACACAGCGATAGTTTGTGTTGACACTTACACAAGAAGTGTCGAGACCCAGTTAGAACAAGTCGGCACAAATGCCAAAGGTGTCGACCCCCTGCTAGGCAGAGTCGACACAAAACTCAGGACTTTTCAATCCTGAGTGCCTACCACAAAGTGTCGACACCCATATAGTTAGTGTCGACACAAGAGACCAAAAGTGTCGACACCCCAATGGATAGGGTCGACACAAAACCTCGGGCTATATAAACTAGGGTTTCCCTCTTTTTACTTTGCGCTTCAATTTTTCATTCAAAATTGCTTGCAGAAAAATCGCTCCTCTCCCCCTCTCTCATCTCTCCTTTGAAACCCTAAGAATTGTTTCCACATCTAAATCGTCCCGTTCCTTTCCTTCTCTCTTTCTCACAAACCCTAAATCCTTGGCAATGCCACAAAAGACAATAGGGAAAGGAAGCAAACGAAAAGATCATGGTGAGGGCTCAAGTTCTAAAACTCAAACGAAGAAGAAGATGGTGTCCGAGCTTACACAAGAAATAGGCTTTGAAGCCTCTCTCATCTTCAATTCAATGGACATCAAGAACTTATTCTACATTCAGTTCACGAGTTAGAAGATTCCTCCTGGTAGGTCAATCAACTTTCACTTTTTCACTTATGCGGGAATGAAATTCACCCAATGGTATGACGCCTTAGGGTGGATAGACTTCTGACCAATAGGGACCCCCATTACCCTACTCTGGTGAGACTCTTTTACGCTTACCATAAAATCATAGACCCACAATCTGATACCCAGATCACATCTTTGGTAAACAATGTTGAGATTTCATTTGACTATAAAATGCTGAACTCAATCCTTGGCCTCCCATGTGGCTATGTCCTTGTTCCTTACCACAAACAAAAAGAAACTAATGAGAATTTCTCCTATGTTGAGGCTGTCCAAAAAAAATTTGGAGTTGAATATATAGACACCACCAAGTCACTTTAAGCCAACATCCTGAGTCCTAAAATGCGACTCCTACACCATTTTGTAAACCATATCTTTTTGGCCTAGTCCAAAAAGTTTGTGAATGTTACCTACATGCATGTTTACATCACGTGGTGCATCCTTGCGGGAATCCAGCTTGATCTTGGATTTTTATATATTTTTTACTTGCTTTAAACACATTCTTAGTCAAACACATCTCTGCCTCACGGTATGTATCTGACACAAGTGTTCAAGCACTTTGGTTTGAACCTCTCCAAGGAAATGCAGATAAAATTTTCAAACCGAGCCATGTATGGCAAATCCACCTTTAAGCACATGCAAATTATGAAAATTGCTGGTGTGTGGACCAAGAGGGACCCCTTACCTCATCTTATGGTGCCACTCCCTCCTCTGCTCATCATACTTCTCCTCTACTAAGATCCCTTGTTTCTCACTCCTATTCATGTTGATCCCCCATCTCCTCGCACTCCTCCTCACTCTCACTTTACCCCTTTGTCATCCTCTGATCCTGCTCCTCCCTCATCTCAGAAACTAGTTGAGTTGACCACTCATGTTTAGAATCTAAGCACTGCTCTTCACGCTTCTCTCAACTCTCTTCACAAAAAGGTTGACACCCAACTCGCTAACCTTGATGAAAGTGTTGATGGGGTTGCCCCCCAAATCATAATATTAGGCAATAAGCTTAAAGGCCTAAAAAGCCAGGTCAAACGCACAAGTGAAGCTGGGCATGTTCTCAGCCAAACCATGACAAAGTGTGTCGACTCGATTGTTGAGGCCAATATACGCATCCTCAAACAAGTGAGAAAGGAATATGATGAAGGAATCATCATAGCTATCCAATAAAATTCAAGGCAGATCCAAGAACACATTAAATGGATGAAAGAAGCTTGGGAAAATCAGTTGAAGAAGAATGAAACACCAAGAGAGAAGGCTGCAAGAAGGAAGCGGGAAGAGGATCTTGCACTCTTGGCAAGATTTAACATGTTGGAGAAGAAAGAAAAAGAGTTTGAAAAACCTCTATCAACGAAAGAACGCACTGCTGAGAGGAAGAAATAACAAGACGAGAAGAAAGCCAAGAAGAAACAATTGGATGAACTTTGAAGCCTTTTACTCCCTCTTAATGTTTTTTGATGTGTCAAAAAGGGATAAAGTAGTAAAGTAGGAAATATTTCAAAGAGGAGAAAGTAGATGAAATATTTTGTGTCTATATTTGAAAAATATTATGTGAAATTGTGTGATGTGAATGGTTGCATTTGACATTTGATGAAACTCCTATGTTTTTGAATGGAATGTTTATGTTTCTATGTTGATAAATTTCTATCTTTGCTCAGGAAATTGATATTGAATTATGAATGCTAATTAATTGATATCATGTCACTACTCTGATTGATATTATATGATCTAATATTCTTTGATGCTATAATTTCTTATCTTGTCAAGGCATAATAATAAGTGGAGTACCCTTGTCAAAATTTCTTTCGAAAATGTTAAGAAAAAAATGTTGACATCGTCTAAAAATGGAGAGATTGTTAGCCCAATGGCATTTATATGAATTTTTATAATTTTTATTAAAAGATATTTTCTATTCAAGTCCAAAAAGATAAGAAATAAAATGTTTTCGAAAAAGGTTGAGTGGACACCATAAAGCTTATGAGCTGACATCTCATGCTATTTGAGTCGATACTTTGTGCTAAAAGAGTTGACACTTTATGTTCTCAAACAGAACTTTTGGGTTGATACCAATTAGCCTTTGAGTTGACACTTATATACAGAGCTCGCTTGTTAATTCAACTGTCGACACCATTAAGCTAAGGGTCTACACCTCGAACGCTTTGTTTGAAGCTTTACAGGAAAACAAGTTGTGTTGACACCAATAATCAATTGAGTCGACACTTTCAGATCATAGATCGAAATTCAAGTTGAGTCGACACCAACTACACCTTGAGTTGACATCAAGTCAAGGCACGAATAGCAAAATGAGTCGACATCAACATATATTTGGGTCGACACCTCACCACCCTTAACAGAATCCAACTTGTGTTGACATTAGAGAATATATGAGTTTACACCAAGTGAACCTCCAAACATTACTCAGACTTGTGTTAACACCAAAGATCATATGAGTCGACACCAAGTGACCATCTGGGCAGCACTTAACTTGGATCGACACCAAAGAACAAATTTATCGACACCAAGCGATCTTCTGAAAAACAAAAGATTGAGTTGACACCAATTTCAAGTTGTGTCGACACCAAAGTTCAGAGGTCGTTGCACTTTGGCTGGGTCAACACCAAAGAAGATGTGAAGGCTTGGGTTGACACCAAAGCAATCATGAGTCGACACCAACCAATACATGAAGCCTTGAGTCGATACCACTCTATTATGAGTTGACACCAAACTTTAACCTGAAGAACTGAAGAACTCAATGAGTTGATGCCAGATTTAGTCTGTGTCGACACTAAGGTGCAGAGGCCAAGAGACTAAAAGATAAGTCGACACCTATAAAGAAGGAGACGACACTTTTGTTCAAGGAACCAAGGCCAAGACTATTCTGTGTCAACACCAAGAAGCCTAGTGTCGACACCTACGACAAATTCCAAAAAGTCTGCTTGGTTCAACGATAACATTTCAGAGCATTAAATGCCGCCATCTACCACCAATGGTCAAGTTCTTTAGCGAGCTATAAAATAAGTAAAATTTTATGCTTTGAGCTGTTGAATCATTAAAAAACAAAGTGCATTAAAAGCTCTCAAACATTCTCTCAAGCTCAAAAATTTTCAAACCTTAGAATCAATCACTTCTTTATACATTTAATACCAAATCTTTGTAAAGAGTGTTAGCGAGTTTTAGCTTTCAATTTCTTATCTACATTTATTGTAAGAAGAATGGTGAGTCACCCTATTTGACTTTAAAAGAGTGCGTTGCACTTCTTTGGGTTAGCTGAAGTGTGTTTAGAAAAACAAAGATTATTTGTGAAACAACTTCAGTGCTGTAAAGGTTTTTGAATGCACCTATGAAGCAATCGGTTATAGTGCATATTCTCAAGAAGAGTCTTTCAGAGTAGACGCAGGCTTGCAAAGAAGTCGAACTATTATAAATTCTTGGTGTCTGGTTCTAATATATCTTCCTCATCTCTTTAATTTCTCAGCATTATTTTATCGGTGCTTAGTGCTTTTAGTCTTTATGTGAAATTAAAAGGTTTTCAAAATAGTTTATTTATTTTTAGAACACAATTCACTCTCTCTTGTGTTGCCTAGAACTAACAGACAACATGAACAACCTGATTTTTTGTCGATCTGAACTCTTTTCTCTCAAAAATCGTCTTTTTGTGGCAGCAGCTAGCAAGGCATGAGTTAGTGTTTGATGTAGCTTCAAAAATCAGTCTCTTTCGAAGGTTGAAGACTGCGAGAAAATGTATGTATTAGTTTTGCCCTTTGGGAGAGTATTGTGGCGACGGGTAAGGTGTAAATTAGGGCTTCATATGGCAAGCGAAAAAGTTCATAATGCCCTCTAACATCCAACAACAAAAAACTACACACATGGGTGAACAACATTGTCATTTAGTCAACAACGTTCAACAACCCACATTTTATTCGTATAGTTGGATATAATACAAAATTGTTAAATGCAAATAAGTGAGTACAATTGTAAAAAAATATCTGTTATCAAATTAGTATTGATAAAATGATATATTATAATTATGTTTCACATCAACTAAAATAAATGATTATTTAAGTCTATACCACCCTCTTAGATTTTGCAAGTTAATTTTTTATGTTGAATTTTGAGTTTGTATCATTATCTATATAGGCTGGGCTGGAAGGGAAAGAGTTGGAGGTTAGCTAGCCATGGACAGAACGGTGGTAAGAAAAGGGCATTGATTGTCAATAGAATGATAATGGGATGGAGTGGGGATTTTAAGTATTAATTCTTTATTTTATCGGCATATGAACAAAAAGAAAAAGACATGAAATAAGCAAGGACGGAATGAAAATATATAGAGAGCCAGGGGTGATGCCACCCTTTAGTGTGTGAGGCCAATTGACCCCATTGGAATTTTTTGTTGTTTTTTATTGTATTTTATTTTTTGAATTATCTATAATTGACCCCACTTAAAAATGCAATTAACCCCTTTCAAAAAAATAAGACTACTGAATGATTTTTCTCCAAATAATATAATTAAATAATAATTAGTTTAGAAGTCATTATCCTACAAAATAAGTGAAAAATGTTTAGTTTCAGTTAAGTCATTTATTAGTTTATAAGTTATTAAATAAGTCATTAAGATTTATGATAAAAATTAGCTAAGGTTAAGTAGCTTATTTTGTCTCTAGACAATAATCTCAAGAGCAACATGAGAGAACAAAATGATGAAATAATATTCAATTTAAAATTTTATTCTCCAAACAAAAACAATTATTATTGTACAAAAAATTTAAAATAAAAACATATCAAATTCTTTTAAATAACCAATATTCTAAATAAGCTAACAAACAAACATATATCTCAAACAAAAATAACTTATCTATTTTTTATTTTTTATAAATACGATAATAAATTATTGTATTGAATGAGGATCTAATTTTGTGAATGACTCCACCTACTAAAATTTCTAGAGTCACCAGAACAATTTGTAAACTTTAAAAGAATGATACTAGTGAGAGATAAATATATTCTTATATTTAGTTTAGTTAGTTTTAAACATAAATTTTATCTATGTATTTTTATATATAAATATATCTATACAATATATAAAGGGAGCCAAGAGGCTTTCAAACCTTATCACATACTTTACAACTAGTTATACCCCGTGCCTAAAGGCACTTCCAATACAATTTGAATCAATTAAAATTAATTATTCTTTCCATACACTCTTAAGAAAAAAATAATTATCTTTAAATATCAGAAAGCTAATTATTAAAACATTAAATTTGAAATGAAAAAAAGATGAAAGAATAATTAATTTTAATACTTAGCTTTCTGATTTTCTTCCATCCTTCCATATGCTGAATAAAGAAAATGTATACATATGTTCCGAGATAGGCATAAAGAGAGAATATGCTTTTTTATTTCTTTTCAACCTTCCAGATGCTAAATAAGGAAAAGTTTTTTTATTTTTTATTTCCCTTCATATGTCCCAAGATAGGCATAGAGAAAGAAAAAAACATTTAGCTTCTTTAATTTTAAAACGTTGATAACTCTTTTGACACAATTTCAACCATTGGATAAAAAATATGACGTATCATATAAGACCGTTCTGTTTTATAATATAGATTCCAATATTATATCTCCAATTTAACTGCCACCTCGTTTACTAGGCAATAGTAACTGCCACAAATCTGTAACTTCTAACTTAAATAAGGCTGAATACCGCTCTCTCCCACCCTCTCTATCAATCTTTTTCTATTTCCGTTTGGTCATTGAGAAAATCAAAAAAGAATTAAAATAAGTTTTTGGTCTTCTTTATGACTTTTTCGAGCAATATGGCCTAACAAGTTTGTTGATACTATTGCATGTTTTTTTTTCTTTAATTTAAATTCATTCGAATTGTACACGCATTGCGTGTGCCCAAGAGGCTAGTTTATTTTATGTAATTGAGGGCAAAACTACGAAAGAAAGTACTGTTTAACAATTTGACTATGTGCATGTATTTGAAATATAAAATTATTTATAGATCATTGATTTATATCAATAAGAATATACTTTATTTAAAAAAATAAAAATAACACATTATTACTGATAACAAATATTTATATGTGATTGAAATTGTATTTTTTTTTTGATAACTGGATGTTCGGGCCACCTTGCGCGCACCTCGACTAATCCAAGAGTTTTGAAGTTAATAGCCAGGTAAACTTTTAGTAGTCTTGAGGGGATTTGAATCAATGACTAGTAGGAGCAAACCCAATATCTGACCAGTTGACCTACCCTCGGGGTTATTGAAACTGTAATTGAAATATGTAAACTAAAACCTTTTTCAAAAGGATAAGTTTAGGTGTACTGAAAATTTCACTAAATGTACACTAAAAAAACATTGTTAAAGAAAAAAAATAAACTAGGTGCCCGGGTCAGTTTGCGCGCACCTCAACTAATTCCAGAACCTTAAAATTAACAGCTAGGAAAACTTCTAGTGGCCTTGAAGAGGTATGAACAAGTGCTTATTGGGAACAAACACAAGGCCTGACCAATTAACCTACCGTCAGGGTTATTGAAACTATAATTGAGAAATGTAAACTTAAACCATTTTTAAAAGGATAAGTTTAGGTGTATTGAAAATTTCACTAAATGTACACTAAAAAAACATTGTTGAAGGAAAAAACAACTCGTCAATTTTTGAAATTACTTTTGAATTTTTTAAGAATTTGTTTCTAACAACGATTTCAATAAGGCAGAAGCGTAATAATAAATAAAAATAAATAAAAAAATAAGTTTGGGAAGGTGCACCGTAAAAAGAAAAGTTCGTCGAAGCTCCCGTTTTTCAATTTCCAGTTCTGCATCGGATGCCAACTAAATCTGAACTTTCAAGACGCTTTCATTGATATTGACTGCAAGTCTTCAAGATACGTAGAAAATTGAGGTGGTGAGATCGCTGTTTATAGGTCTGCGTAAAAATGATGGGCGAAGATCTTGGCATCGAAGCCAAAGAGGCCGCGGTTTGCGAGGTCGCCAAGCTCTTGCCGCTTTCTGAACTCTTGCAATCCATCGCATCAATCAAGGTCGACTACATTACTGGCCAACAGGTACCAATTCACTACAATCTCTTCCCAATTCTATGCATTTTCTTAGTCCACTTCTAATTCGAAACAAAAAGACAAAAGCTTTTGAATGATCAAGATTTTGGGTTGTTTTGTGGGGATTTCTTCTTCTTTGCTTTCATTGTTCTCGGAGGGTTGAAATTTTTTTTTGGATAAGTAATTAAATATTATACTAAAAAATTAATTTTACAATGAAGAATAGAAACCACAACTTAGCCAACAAACAGAACAAAAAAACCCTCACAACCCGAGAGATCTAGGGAGGATCGTAGCATCACAAAAACCCACGCGTCTCAAAAGAGACAACTACAAAACACAAGAACAACCAGAGTCAAAAGACAAACTCTCAAAAACTAAAACACTACCAAAAATTACCAAAGATCATTTGTTTCGATTAATCGAAAGATTTCTGATCCTTTGATCTAGCTTCCTTCTGTTTTCCTCTCTAGATGCTAAATTTGAATTATCTTTCCCTTTGAATTTTATCTTATCAACCTCTTTACTAGGGAGAATAGTCTTCATTATAGACACAATTGGAGAAAAAGTGATATTATCAACAACATTTTGCTTTTCTTCACATATATCTTCTTCCCTGAGGTCATAGAGCGATTGAATGTCAAAGACATTTGAAGATCTCGAAATGTTAGAGTTGGAAGACTCGTCAAGCTTCCTCAATGGTTGAGCGTCGAACCCCCATTTAAAAGCTTGATTAATATTTGCTTTCCTATTAGAAACTTGATTAGCATTTTTCTTTTCTTTCTTTACATCAATCAATTCCTCATTAGAGTTTTTGTTGTCATTCTCGTCTTTTCTCCTCCAAAATTGTTTAGAAATTTTCACACCCTCTTGCACATTCACACAATTATTAAGATTGTGACTAAATATATTAAATATATTACATCTTAAAGAAACCCAAGAAGTTTCCACCCGAATAACATAAGGATCTACATATCCTTAATTTATAGGAAAGAATTTTGGAATCTCTTTGTTAGCTTGTACTTTAATGCAAATTCGGGCAAATGTGAGCCTACTTTGAGAGTGCGTCGGATTATCCACATACAAAGGCTTCCCAATAATACTTGTCAAGTATCCTATCTCCTCTTCTGTCCACAATTCAAGGGGAACATTATGGATTTACCCACAATAGCACACTTGAAAATCTCTTTTTGAGGAGCAACATGCTTCGCTCTCATTTTTTCAGCATAACATATCTCCCTCCACAATGGTATGGACCATTTTCAAGAACCTCATGAAGAACCTCATCATTTTTAAATTTAAAGATAAAGTATCCATTTTCAATAGATATTACGTCTTCAATAGTATTTTTTCATATTCTTTCTTACCAAGTTTTGATATAATGGAAAGACATTCTCTTATAAAAAAAATAACCAACTACATGATCCCAAAGAGAAAGGTGAAATTAGGTTTTCTTCTTGTTAACTTTTGAAAAATGTTGATTTTTTTGGTTTTGTTTTGTTGTATTCTTGTTAACTTTTTGAAAAATGTCGATTTTTTTTGTTTTGTTTTTGGTGTTGTTGAATTGGACTTGATCTGTTACATGGTCACAGAAGGTGCTAGTTTTAACTGCAACGTTAATTCTACTAATTTTCTGGGGGTTCTTAGTAGATAACTTGCTTTCATCATTCTTGGAGGGTCGAATTAGGTTTTCTTCTTGTTCACATTTAATAAATATCGATTTTTTGTGTGGTTGAATTAGACTTGATCTGCATTATTAACTTTTGCAATAGTAATTCACCCAAAAAAAAAAACTTTTGCAGTAGTATATATTTGCCTTTTGTATTTGCTCTGTTGTGAAAATTTTCGTTTGTAGATTGATTTGCATTAATCGATTTAATTAAATATGCGAAACACCGCAAATAAAGCAAAATAATTAATCCCACAAGCAGAACATTAAAGCAACCACAATCACACACGAGACGGTACTTTTTACATGAAAAATCCTAAACCGGATAAAAACTACAAGACCACTCCAGGTCTAGGAAATCAAATACTATAACAAACGTTAGCTATAAAAATTTTTTTACAACCCCAACGTTGCACCCACGATCAATGGTAGTAAGCCTATATTTGCCGAATCCACGCGTAACAACTCATGTGCTTGATCACCGCTAGAACCCACTACTGGATTACAATGCTAACAGAATCCTTCACTAGACTTCAACACTTAAGAATCCTCTCGAGCGACTATACGAACACGAACAGTTCGTTGAAGGTTTGAATCCTTGATGATTGACTTGATTGCGCGAAAGTTAAATATTCATCAAGTTGTAGACTAGCTTGCTACGAGTATGTAGAATAATGTAGGAGGCTCTCTGGCGGCTAGGGATTCTAAATATAATAATGAGGCACAAAATATGAAATTCTAGCTCTCATATTTATAGTCGCTTGTCAAAACCCTAATCTATTGACAGCAATTAAAAATTGTCCTCGCTGTTGACCGCTCGAGCAGTAAACTCTATGTTGCAGCATTTTGTTACAGAGTTTGAGATATCGAGAGGTGCAGTGGACTGCTCGATGAACCGCCCGAACTGTCTGACATCGCGGGTTACTTTTTGATGATTTCTACACTTTTTGCGCGGCCCTGCAATATTAAACCCAAAACTCAAACAAGGCAAGTGTTAAAATATTAATGAATAAAATAAATAATTTGAATAAACATTTATCAAACACTTTGTCACAAATTTGCCAAACGAAAACAAATAAGGCTAGGGCCAAATTTCGTAACAATATCTCATTTGGTAATTATGTGACAAAACTCAACTAGCCAAATTATTCAGGAATTTAACTAATGCAATAACTAAACGTAGAAACGACACGACAATAAAAACGCAAAAAAAAAAAACTGACACGACGTAGAAACACATAATAAAACAACTGAAACTCCCCCTAAAACTCCTCCTCAACCAATAACTCAAAAAAAAAAAAACACTTAACACTCGCCCTCAAGTGAACTCTATCGCAAACTAAATGCAAAAAAAATAATAAATAAAAAAATAAGTTTGGGAAGGTGCGCCGTAAAAGAAAAGTTCATCGAAGCTCCCGTTTTTCCATTTTTAGTTCCGCACCGAATGCCAACTAAATTTGAACTTTCAAGACGCTTTCATCGATATTGACTGCAAGTCTGCAAGATACTAGTGTTTGAACAACAACTAAATCCTCAATAGTACTCCTTTCCAGTGTTCTCTCTCTTTGTTGATTTGTTTTTGCACATTTTTATCGATTGTTTCAATTTTTTGTAATCTCATCTCCAACTCAATTCATTCGTTCATGCATATAATATGCTCATCACTACTTTCATGACATTTTAAGTCTCTGATCAACATTTCTCTAATTTTTAAATCATTCACAAGCCAATTGAGTTCTATTTCCATCTTGTTTAAACAGTTTATAACAAAAAGCAAAAACTTTGTCCAAAGCATCTGAATAGATTAGCCATTTTTTATCATGTTTATCTCTATTTGATATATACCGAATATAATGTATAGAAGAAAAATATTTACCAGAAGTATCTTTTGAAAAATTGTCATCATTATTTGTTCTTTTAGCTCTAGAACCTTTTTCTACAAACAAATCTCTTAAATTCTGATTAATATGGTCCAAATTACTTGGATCATCAATATTTAAAGGTTCATATTCTGAACTTAACCCCGTATTTTAATTTTCATCAATGCTATCTTTATTATCATTCTCATCTGCACATTGGTTATCGTCTAAGATTTCATTCACTAAATCTTTATTTTTTTTAATTTTTCAAATGTTCAAGTTCTTCTTATTCATCATTGAATCTTCAACTAAATTATTATTTTTTGGTAGTTTTTTACTAGTAAAAAATTTATTTAGAGATTTCACTTGAGATTGAATTAATTATTCTACTTGTTGTTTTTTTTTCGATCCAAACATATATTTTTTAAGAAACATGATGAAAAAATTCTACAAATAAAAAAAATAGCAAATAGAAAAAATAGCAGAAAAATACTCAATGATATAAAATATATTATATTATTTATATAAATAATATTAATATAATAAAAACGGTAAAAACTTTCCTGTACCTGAATCAAGATTCGAGCGACGCACACGGCGACTTTGAGATTGAGTGACGCCGACGCTGAGACGCACGGCGAATTGGTCTTCGAGCGACGTTGACGGCCCGACGCACACGGCGACTTCGATTTCGGATGCTTCAGCCTTCAGAGAATCAGGTTCCGAGGTTCGGTTCGTGTTTGATTTCGGATGAACTTTTCGATTTTGGGTTTTCTCTCATTCTCTGTTTGCGGAGCTTGTGTTTGATGTAAAAAAAATTGGGATTTGAATATTAATTTTTTTAAAATTGGCGCCCTAATTTTTGCGCAAATTTGGGGCCCAAAGTCATTGCCTTGTGGCCTTTGTCCCAAGGCCGGCCCTGGATACGTACATAATTGAGGTGGTGAGATCGCTGTTTACAGGTCTGCGATGATGGGCGAAGATCTTGGCATTGAAGCCAAAGAGGCCGCGGTTCGCGAGGTCGCCAAGCTCTTGCCGCTTCCCGAACTCTTGCAATCCATCGCATCAATCAAGGCCGACTACATTACTCGCCAACAGGTTCCAATTCACTACAATCTCTTCCCAATTCTATGCATTTCTTAGTCCACTTCTGATTCGAAACAAAAAGACAAAAGATTTTGAATGATCAAGATTTTGGGTTGTTTTGTGCGGATTTCTTCTTCTTTGCTTTCATCGTTCTCGGAGGGTTGAATTTTTTTTTGGATAATGTTGTGATCGCAGAAGTTAGTTAGGAGTTAGTTAAGCTTGATAAGCTGACATCCCCCATTCTTTCCCTGTAATTCTGTTTTTGTAATTCTGTTAGGAGTTACAGCCCTTCACGTGTATAAGTAGTGGGCAACTACTTTTGAATTGGCATTGAGAAATTACTGTAAACTATCTGGGCTAGAATAAGAGATCCAATACTATCTCTTTTCTTTCATTTCAAACTTCTTGTTCTTAGTTGTTACATTGGTATCAGAGCAAGCCTTTCTTGGCCTGTGATCAATACCTCAGAAATGGCTGATGGAACTAGAAGTCAAGAACTCAAGAAAATCAAGGAAGCAATTCGAGCATTGAAGGAGGGCCAAGGACGATACATCAAGGAGAACGAGGAGATCAAGAACAACTTAAAGGATTTGGGAGAAATCAAAGAGATGCTGGCTGCAGTTACCATGAAGTATGATCAAATGGCTGTACATATCTACGGGAAGAATCAAGAAACACATCCTTGGGTTGGCAAGAACCGGTATCTAGATTTGGGCCCCAACAATTCCCAAAATCAGCAAAATGAGGGTTTCTAGTCTTTGGATCTAGGCCCCAACAATTTCCAAAATCAGCGAAATGGGAGTTTCCAAAATCAATTCAGAAATGAGGAGTTTCAATCACAATTACCATCTGGCCTTGGAACCATGTATGCTAAAATCGATTTCCCTAAGTTTTTTGGAGAAGATCCAACGGGATGGGTCTATAAATGTGAGTGTTTCTTTGATTATAACTCGACTGAAAACCACAATAAAGTTAGGTTGGCAATCTTGCATCTAGAAGAAAAGGCATTGCAATGGTATCAGTGGTTTGAGAAAACCCACTATATAATCAATTGGGAGACCATCAAGGAATAATTGCTAGATTTGAGCATGATTTGTATGAGGATGCCGTGGGGGAATTGACTAAGTTGAAACAGACCACTACAGTTAGGGATTATCAAGAACATTTTTGAGGTTTTAGCAAACAAAACCCAAAATTTGCTAGAAAGCTTTTTTGTAAGTTGCTTTATAAGTGGGTTAAAAGAGGAATTGAAAGCCAATGTATTGATGTTCAAGCCGACTAGTGTGACCCAAGCCATTGGCCTAGCCAAACTCCAAGAATACAGTATTAAAGCAATAACCAAGAAGGCTAAACAAGGATCAAGAATGGCTGAACCAACTTTCAGCAATCAGCTACGACCAATCCCTAACCCCAGTTTTGTCAAAAGGGAACTACCCAAGGAACTGGAGGAAAATAAGGCTAAAGGCCTGTGCTTTAGGTGCAATGAGAGGTACACAAAAGGGCACCAATGTAGGAAGAAGCAGTTATATACTATGGAAGGGGAACACGAGGGTTCTGATCAAGAAACACTACAAGAAGAGGAGGTTGAGGAGGTGCAAGAACAGGAGGGAGAGTTACAAATCTCTATCAATGCCTTAACTGGGTCAATTTCATATAGAACCATGAGGGTGCATGGTTACATTAAGAAATAGAAAGTTGTCATTCTAATTGATACTGGAAAGTACACATAATTTCCTTAACCAGGAGGTGGTTAAGAGAGCAGCAGTGGAAACTATAGACACAGACCCTCTAATTGTGTTTGTAGCTGATAGTACCAAATTAGTTAGTATTGCAGCATGCAAGAGATTCAGATGGGAAATGCAAGGGGTTGAGTTCCAAACTGACATGAGGGTCTTGCAGCTCAAGGGGTGTGATATGGCCCTAGGTATACAATGGTTGGCTGCCCTGGGTCCAGTAAAGTGGGATTTTAAACACTTGAGCATGGATTTTACTTTAGACAGCAAGAGGTATGTATTGAGAGGGGGAAAATCAGGGCATATTAAAATAGTAGATTCAGAGCACATGAAGAGATTGCTACAAAAACAACCTCAAGAGATGATAGCACAGATCTATGCTTTGCAAAGTGAGGAACTGGAGGAGAACAACAATTCAGAAGTGGAGGATTTGTTGACGAAGTTCAAGGAAATTTTCCAAGAGCCAAAGGGGTTGCCTCCTACAAGAGCACAGGACCATCACATTCCACTAAAGCCAAGAGTGGAGCCACCTAACATCAGACCTTACAGGTATCCTTATTTCCAGAAGACTGAAATCGAAAAGCAAGTTAAGGATATGCTTTTGTCTAGAGTCATACAAGGCAGTGTTAGCCCTTACTCTTCTCCTGTTTTATTAGTTAAAAAGAAGGATGGAACATGGCGTATGTGTGTAGACTACAGGGCTCTAAATCAAATAACTGTGAAAGACAAATTTTCCATACCAGCTATTGATGAGCTGTTGGATGAGTTAAGTGGGGCTTCCTATTTTTCTAAACTAGATTTGAGGTTAGGATACCATCAAATCAGAGTATATTCTCTTGATATCCCGAAGACAGCCTTTAGGACTCATGAGGGTCACTATGAATGTCTGGTTATGCCATTTAGGTTGACAAATGCCCCCTCCACTTTTGAAAGTCTCATGAATGAAGTGTTCAAAACACATTTGAGGGACTTTATTTTAGTCTTCTTTGATGATATATTAGTAGATAGTAAAACTTGGGAGGATCATTTGCTACACCTAGAGATCACCCTGCAGATTCTTTTGAAACACCAACTGTATGCCAAAAGGTCAAAATGTGTTTTTTCCAAACAAGAAGTGGAGTATTTGGGTCACTTGGTATCCAGTAAAGGAGTATCTGCAGAGGGGACTAAAATTGAGGCCATGGTTAGTTGCCCAATTCTTGAAAACATTAAGCAATTGAGAGGGTTTTTAGGCCGTACTGGCTACTATAGGAGGTTTGTGAGAAATTATGGCAAAATATCAGCCCCATTAACTCAGTTGCTAAGGAAGGATTCCTTCTAATGGGGTAATGAGGCTACCAAGGCTTTCCATGCTTTAAGAGAAGCCATTACTACCCTGCCAGTGCTGGCTCTTCCAAACTATTCTAAGGTGTTTACTATAGAAACAGATGCCTCTGGGAAGGGGTTAGGGGCTGTCCTTATGTAAGAAGGCCATCCAATTGCTTTTTGGAGCAAAGGTTTATTAGAAAAAAATAAGGCCTTATCCACTTATGAGAAGGAACTTATGGCAGTTGTTTTGGCTGTACTCAAGTGGAGGCATTATCTACTAGGGAGGCACTTTCTTATCAGGACAGATCACCAAAGTGTCAAGCATTTGTTAGAGCAAAGAGTGGCCACTCCATCCCACCAAAAATGGATAACTAAGTTGATTGGTTTTGACTATGAGATTACTTATAAGGTTAGGAAGGAAAACAGGGTGGCAGATGCATTGTCTAGATGAGAAGACCTATGTTTGGATAGTGCTACACTCAATGCCCTTACCACAGTGGATTCTACTTGGTTGCCTAGGGTGCAGCAGAGCTGGCAATCAGACTCCTCTATACAGTAGCTCATAGAAGATCTTGAACAGGACAACACTTCATATAAAGGGTTCTCTTTGGAGCATGGGGTTCTCACATACAAAGGCAGTTTGGTAGTGGGAAATTCTACTCAGCTCAGGACCCAAATCAGCACAGCTTATCATAACTCAGCAGAGGGAGGACACTCTGGTATTGATAAGACTACAAGGATGATCAAACGTACCTTTTATTGGAAAGGGTTGAAGCAAGATGTACATACATTTATTTCTGAATGCTCTGTATGCTAGAGGTTCAAGGGAGAGCATGTTCACCCACCTACGCTACTGCAGCCCTTGGCCATTCTAGACAAGGTGTGGTATGAGATTTCCATGGACTTTATAGAGGGCCTTTCACCATCCCAAGGTAAAACCACCATCTTTGTGGTGGTTTACAGGTTGACTAAATATGCCCACTTCATGGCACTTTCTCACCCTTACACTGCCAAAGATGTGGCACAGCTATTCGTGGATCACATCTTCAAATTGCATGGACTCCCAGCTTCAATAGTGTCTGACAGAGATGCTATATTTACTAGCTTGTTTTGGAAAGAATTACTCAGACTTTTGGGAATTGAGCAGTGTTTGAGCATATCTTACCATCCACAATCTGATGGACAGACAGAGATTGTGAACAAATGTTTGGAGAATTACTTGAGATGCACGTGTGGCGATTGTCCCAAGCAATGGTTCAAATGGTTGTCCTTTGCTGAGTGGTGGTACAATTCTTCCTACCACTCCTCTATTAAGACCACTCCTTTCTATGCAGTCTATGGCCAGCATCCTCCTGATCACAATTTCATGAATTTGGGGACTTCTCAAGTGGCAGCAGTTGAACAATGGGCAAGGGCGAGAGCTTCCATAGTTAAAATGCTCAAAGAGAATTTGCAGCAGGCTCAGCACAGGATGAAGCACTATGCAGATAAACAAAGGACTGACAGGGACTTTGAAGTTGGGGATTGGGTATATTTGAGGCTGCAGCCCTATAGGCAGGCTTCCTTGGCTTTGCACCATAATATGAAACTCTCACCCAGACTTTATGGTCCTCTCCAAGTGGTTTCAAGAGTGGGAAAAGTGGCTTACAGATTGCAGTTGCCCGACTCAGCACATCTGCACCCAGTTTTTCATGTTTCACTCCTTAAAAAGAAACTGGGACAGAATGTGGTTCCTAATCCAACACTCCCACCAGTTAATGATGAAGGACTGTTACAAATGGAGCCTGTAGCTGTTTTGGACAGGAGGATGGTTAAGAGGAACAATCAGGCAATGGTTCAGTGGTTGGTGCAATGGCCTAGGACCTTCCCTGAAGATGCTACATGGATGGATTATAAAGAATTCCAGTCCAACTTTCCTAACTTCCAGCCTTGAGGACAGGGCTTTTCTAAGGGGCAGTGCATGTTATGATCGCAGGAGTTAGTTAGGAGTTAGTTAAGCTTGATGAGCTGACACCCCCCATTCTTTCCCTGTAATTCTGTTAGGTTGTTACTGCCCTTCACGTGTATAAGTAGTGGGCAACTACTCTTGAATTGGCATTGAGAAATTACCGTAAACTTTCTAGGCTAGAATAAGCGATCCATTACTATCTTTTTTCTTTCATTTCAAACTTCTTCTTCTTCTTAGTTGTTACAGATAAGTAATTAAATATTATACCAAAAAGCTATTGACCCACTTATGCTTACTTGGTTTGGTAAATAAGAACAGGCTTTAAATCTTTTGTAAAGCTCTCATGCTCACTAATTTTTTTAAGTGGCAGATAATATTCTTGTTAACAATTAGCCTTATGCGGTGGCCTCATTTAGACAGTTCTTCTGTAGTGGAATTTGTGATATGAATTTATAATTTACCTTGATTTTGTTCCCATTGTGTATGATTGCTGAAACCTATAAAGTTACTCTCAAGGTCTCACTGATTTGCTTATCTTGGATACTAGAGGATTATAGTGAGTCTGTGCTCAACCTTTCAACATAAGGCTTTTGCATTCTGCATCTGGATGGGTTTATTGCTGCCATTTGACTCTGCTTTGAAGAAACTCTGAGCGTGCAGTTTCCTAACCACTTCATGAAGTTGGTGATAACAAATACCCATGATATTTATGAGTTCGGGGTACGTGCATTGGATGCTATTTAGCAGTTATGGCACATGCCAATCAGTAGTTTTCAGTTGATGTGGGTGGGTTCTTGGCCAACAAACAGTTTGTCTCACCTGCTTCCATGGATTTAGTGGAGGCTTTGGTCCTCTGCATCTGTACTGTCTATTTGTGATGCCATTACATGAGATATATTATGTCCTGTTGTACAAGAATTTTCAGGTTGGATACTGAATTTGCTACGTGTGCTTTAATGATTAGGCAAATGATGCACAACTAAGTACAATGGTTGCAGAACAGGTACTCCTCCTTCTATCTTAGCATTCAAAAAATTGGCATCTCGTGGGTCCTGGTTTTTCTCTTAGGTAGTTAGGTTCTTAGTCTCTTACAAGCTTGTGAAACTTTAACATCATCTGTTTACTGAAATTATATAATGGGCAGGTTGAACAAGCACAAGCTGGGCTAGAATCACTAAACTTATCTCAAAAGACAATAAACGATCTTCGTGAGAACTTTGTTTCTATTGAAAAGTATGTTTTTGTCAAGGCAGTTAATACATTAACCTTCCAAGAGGAATTTATTTTATTAACTGTTTTATCATATTTGTTCGGCATCGTGCAATGTGAGCCTGATGCTTATCTGAGTGGTTGCCATGTGGACCAGGCTGTGTCAAGAATGCCAAACATTAATTGAAAATCATGATCAGATAAAGCTCCTCAGCAATGCAAGAAATAACTTGAACACAACTCTAAAGGTAAAATTAGTGTCTTACCTTTTAACATGTAAAATTTTTAATCATAATTGTGTGTGCTTATTTATGTTGGATGTGTACATGAATTATTATTGTATATTTAGAAGCTTTATGCTTGAATGCTGCCAATGGGTTAAATACCACTTAGATGCTTGCCATGTTAAGGCCCCATGGAGGGGATGGGAGACACCATGTTTGCATGCCATTGTGCTTGTGTTGTGAAACCTTTTCAAGTGAAAATTGGCTTCCATAAACTCTACATCCTGGCATTTTTATGTTTTTTATTTTTATTTTTTTTTGTTTTTTGCTGTATTGCAGCTATCTAACTTCTTGACTTTCTGTAGGATGTGGAGGGGATGATGTCCATTTCCGTTGAAGCTGCTGAGGCACGAGATTCTTTGAGTGATGATAAGGAACTCATTAACACTTACGAGGTAGAGTTACTCTTGTTGTAATCAGTTTAGAATTGACTTAGTCTTGCAATTCCAACATGGATTATGGAGTATTGATTCCGTGGTCTTTTATAATCCTGAATTTGTCATAGAGGTTAACAGCTCTTGATGGAAAGCGAAGGTTTGCATTAGCGGCTGCAGCTTCTCACAAAGAAGAGGTTGGCAGACTAAGGTAAAATATGTTTCTTTTTTTCCCTTTTCTGATAAGGTAGAATGTGCTCCCTAAGTTCATTTTGGTGCTCAGACTTTTGAAAGTAAGCTCAACAGGAGCAACAAGTTTCTATTAGTTGGGAAGCTCTCTCAAAATAAATGCAAATTTCAATTATTCAAATATAGTTTGCCATCTCGATTCGGATTAAAATTGATTCTGAACTCCTATGCCTATGTTCTGTCAGCAGTGCAGTCATTTGCTACAAGTGGGTTCTGAGCAAAATTGATCTTAAATATTAAGAGCCAATTTTCATTAAAATCAATAAATATAGTATTTACTGTTGTCAGCATGTCTTGTTTTCATTTTGGTTGGGGATTGTTGACCAAGTCATCCCCCATAAAATAAACTTGAGCGTTTTCCTCATCTGGAATTAGAATGTGATAGCTATCTTTTTGCCACATCACAGCCCTGAAAATTCTTAGATGGTGGTGATGACTGCTATGGACCTTTCATAATATATAGTTTTAGTATGCTGGTAATGTAGCTGTTTTGTGGAGTTCTATATTATGAGGCTGATTAACTTATTTCTATTGGTTTTAAAATGTGGAATATTTCTCAGAGAATATTTTGAAGACGTAGATCGCACATGGGAGACATTTGAGAGGACGTTGTGGGGTCATATTTCCAACTTCTTCAAACTTGCCAAAGATAGGTATACTCATTTTTATTTGGCAAATGTTGAGAAATTTGGTCTTTGCTTTTTGCATCTGAATATTTTTTTAATCCCGTGGAATCAGATTTTGTTGAGATGCTTTTTACATTTTTTTCTCACTTTCATGGCTATTATAAATGTTTTCTAATATATTTTTCGTTACCTCTGAGTAAATTTGTTGTCTGCTGGTTAAGTTGACCTAGAACAATATTTAGCGCAAGTCTCCATTTTCCTCCACACAATCAGAGAGATGTAAGGGTGTTTGTCAAAGCTTATTAGGACAACTTTTAGCCCCTTTTTTTCCCTTTATGAAACCTGGCATTTGTCATAGCTTCTGCCTTTCGCATATGGGCAAAAAAAGCTTTAAAAACTTGGAAAAAGATGATTTTGAGAAACTACATTCAGGTGTTTGTTAGGTTCCGCTTTTCAATAATCAACACTTCTATGGTCTATATATTTTCTTGCATAAACATATGGTGCTTGGGTAGTATTAATACACATTTGAAGCACTCATTTATGCTTGAGATATAAATGAGAAATTGTATGTGGTGCTATTAGTCATTATATTCTATGGCACATGAACTCGGGTATGGATATTGGCTATGAGTGTATATAGAGGTTGGACTTATCAAACTTCAAATTGAAGGGTATGTGGACTCGGCAATTTTTGGGTTTTAACTTTTAATGTATTTTGTGAGATAAAATGGTGTTTTCTGTAATCCTGGGGGTAGGTAACTCCTCAATGGTTTAATTTGAATCTCTTCAAGGCTACTAGAGGTTTGCCTGACCGTTAACTTCACGGGCCCGGACATTGGGTTGTCAAAAAAATAGTGGTGTTTTATGTAACATAGTGTTAAAGAACTCTTAGCTTATTCTATGCAAATTATGGAATAAAAAATACATATAATGACAGTGTTAAATATAATTACATAACAAGTGCCCGCTAAGAAGAATCAAACACATGTCACACACTTATTCAGGTATTAAACGTCCAACGTATGTACTTGCTTTAATTTGAAGAGGTCATGTAACATATATCTTTAATAAGTGGACTCTTGATCGCATCCAACTTTTGGTCTAAGATTAGTTGATGTGGAAATTTATGCAACAATTTTGTGTCATACTCTAGGCACCATCAGATGCAATACTTTGTGGATCAATTGCAAGTTTGTTTTCTCTACTTTTTCTTGTGTTGACTGGTGATAATGTTCATTCTTTGTATATGTCGGATTCTCAAGTTCTCATCTAAAAGATGGTGTGGAAAGACTCTAAACAACATTTTGGTGATTATCCATTATAGTTTCATTATTGATATTTGCGGCAAAAGATGAGATGAGCCTATTGCAAGCCACATAATAATGCACTTGTATCTTTTGGTAATAGTTTTATGGTTTATGATAAATGGTAAATGCGCAGCTTTCATAGTCTTCATACTCCCTTTCCTAGCATAATTGAAAGTGTTGGATACCTTGATATGCAGGCCAATTTCCTAACAAATTAAGTTTTGGGGACAATTGGTGATCTAATAGGGTATAAGAGCTTTGGTTTCTTAGAGGTCTTGAATTATCTTTGTTTACATTTGTACCTTGTTTGTCCACATCATCTACCCTAAGATTTCTAAATTTTCAAAAGTTTTAAGAGGACGAGGGATCAATAAGTATAAATTTGTATTGCATCCCGAGTTATTTGTTTTAAACTTGTAATGTATTTAATCTGTGTATAAGGCTATAAGTGATGAATTTTTGTCTCCCAAATGTCCGAAGTGTGTCCATTTCTTAAAAGAATAAAAAAACAAACTAGCATCTGGTGAGGTCAATGCCTATTGTCAACTGCATATTTAGTGAGAGGACTTTTAGCACCTGATTATCATAGATTTAAGAATCATCTTATCCTTGTGCTTGCCTTAAACTAATATTGAACAACTGGTATGCAACAGAAAAAAGTAAAGTGCACTCTTTTGGCAATTCATTAACCACATATAGCGGAATTCTAAAGAATTGAGGAGAACGGTTGAAGGACAAAGTCTTATTTTTAGAAATTTCTGTTTCGTTTCTTCTGGAATCTGTATAAAAACAAAGTCCAGGAAAACCCCAAGGTTATAACTTTAACAAACCCACCACAACAATGAAAAAGGAAACAGGAATGGAGTTTGAAGATATTTGTAATCAGTTTAAGACGGTGTCATAACCTATAACTGTTGAAAAAGTAAGAATGAAAAATTGTATATTTTGTATTTGGGACGGCTGCGGAAGAACTGATGCTTCACTTGGGGAACATCTTCAAGTGGAATGGTATATTGGAATTGAGAGTGTGGAGTTGTATGGAGGGCAAAGTAGGTAGTAGATACAATTGGGACTTAACTTTTTTGTTGTTGATAAATTAATTCACTGCTAAAGACTTGACAAAACTTATATACAACTGAAGGGCATTTCTGGCACATCATTAGAAGAATGCAACATCCACTTTTGTATTAGTTTACTTTTGCTAGTTTTTATTCCACTGGGAATGTAATTTCTTGTGACAATGGAACGGCATATAAATCATTGCAAAATGATCATGTTACATGGTTTTTGAGCGTCAACTGTTGACTATATCCTGCATCTTTGAGATACTAATGCTCTTTATATACTTTACGAAGTTCATGTGTGCTTACTTCTTTCTCTCTGTCTCTGTCTCTCTTTTTTCTCTTTTGGCAGCCCACAGACTTTAGTTCGTGCTTTGAGGTACGTTTGATTCAAATTGAGAGTTTAATATTTTAAAGTGTTGCTTCCTTATTGTACAGTGTAAGAGAGAGAGATGCTTGAGTAGAACTTTAACTGGAAGGGTCAAACCTACTAAATCCAGGAAATATGCATAAATAAGAGGATGATTCATTCAGGCATGCCGCATGCCTCATAAGATATATTTTAGCATTATATGTAGAATATGTTCTATATTATATGTAGTATATGTTCTATCTTTCCTTTCATTGGGAAACTATATGATACAGGTGGCATTCTCCCAAAGTTGAATATAGAGTAGTAGTGTGTCATTGGTGTTGTAATATATAATTCTATGGTTCAGTTTGGTTAACTCTTACCTGTATTTTTAATCTTCTTTTTCCCCATTTTGCCTGTAGGGTGGTTGAAATGCAAGAAGTCCTTGATCTACAGCTTGCGGAGGAAGCAGCCGAGGCTGAGGGTGGTGGAGCAATGGCAACAATTGCAAATCCTCGCAGAACTGCCAAGTATCTACCTTGATTACTTCCGTATATAAGCCATCTACCTGATTATTGTTTGATGTGTCATGTTGGTTTTCCTTCTTGCCTGCAGAAAATCTAACACTACAACAGCTTCTTCTCGAAACCTTACACAGCAGAAAGTGAAGGTCCAGGGAAAAGGGTACAAGGATAAATGCTATGAGCAAATAAGGAAGACTGTTGAAGGACGTTTTAACAAACTGCTGTCAGAGGTACATCTTTCAGAATTCCTCTGTTATGTAACCATGGAATTATTTTGAAATGTTATTATTTTTCCTTACCTGGTTCTAACAGTAATTTGTTCGTCAGCTTGTGTTTGAGGACCTACATGCAGCTTTAGAGGAAGGTCGAATGGTACGCACATCTGATCATTGTATCCTAACATTGTTGTCTTTGATTTCCTTTATTCTTTGATAGCTAAGGAGTTGCCTTGTAGTCAAAGGAACTTGGATCCACTTACATATAGAAGAATAGGAAGAAGGAACAGAAGCTTTATTAAGCATGTATTTTAATTTCTGTGGATTTACGTGGAGTGTAATGTTTCCAGAAGTTGGGAAAGAGAAAATTCTGCAAAATCTGTGTAATGTTAATTGCTATATGTTAATGTAAGATATCAGATTTCCTCGCATATAAATTTGATATAAATATATTTCTTTTCTTGATATTTAATCCATATCTGAAAATCTTTCTGAAGTATTGAAAATGATTTGAGAGCAAGCCCCACAAAAAAGTTTGTGACCATGTCAGTAACTCAGTATGTATGACACAAAAAAGTATCTTTAGAAAGCAATAGTTTCTTGATATTGTTTCATTGGTGAAGGTCAAGTCCTAAGAATTATATCATTATTATGTTTTGTTTGGACCTAGAATTTGTTGAGGAAAAGGAAACGGTAATGGAAACAAAATTACTTGTTCATGTTTTTATGGGTGAAAAAAGAAATTGTTATCTCCTCATTTTCTTACCCCACCAAACAATAGCAGAGAATTTAGCTTATCTCCTTTATTTTTTCTTTTTCTTTCTCTTTCCTTCGCTTGCAAAATTCTACAACCAAACAAAGCCCGAGTGAAATATGATGGAAAATGCAACTAGCTCAATGTGAAGTGTTAAAATGATATAGGGCTTTGGTACAAAATTGAAATAAACTGCTTCAAAATCAAAATTGATTCAATTTGTAGGGTTTGTGTTCTTTAAATTAGTAAATGAAAAGTAAGATACAAATTTGTGGTCCATGCTTAGCAGATAGATCTGGATAAAAAGGAACAGAGAGAACTTTCTTTATGAATGAGATGTGGTGTAGTTTTGCAAGCCTGTCTGTGGGAAGAAAAGATACGAGTAACAATGTAGCACTCTAAGCTCTTTAATACTCATTACTATTGATTGATCTACAAATCAATTAGAAAGTAGAAAATTTTTAAAACTACTGTCTAAGAATGAGCTTTAGGTTCATGTTTGAGATTCTTCTGCAGTCATTATGAGCTTTAGGTTCATTGTTGAGATTCTTCGCAGTCATTAGGGGAACTTATCGCTTTCCAGGGAAATTCATCTCACAAGGCCCTTTTAGGTTCTCAGTTTACCCGTCTTATAGTAGGTAATGGGAGTTCATTCGGTTTTTGGAGGACCCTTGGAGAAGTGGGATCCCATTCTCTCTTTTGTTTCCACGATTGTACCACTTGTCTTGAGCTCCCAATGCTTCAATTGCTTCGTTGACCCTGTCCAAAATATCTCATATTTCATGGGATTTAAAGTCTTTTAGAAATCTTAATAATCATTAAACTAATGAACTTGTCTCATTGTTGGCAATTCTTGAGAATGTTTTATTTTTGACTTTTTCTACTGATAAAAGGGTGTGTACTTCCCATTCTTCCGGGTTGTTTGTTCTTGCTCCTCATTGATTAT
>JAOTRH010000022.1:6731720-6743775 GCA_034768845.1 Heliamphora exappendiculata | reverse complement strand
TTTTTATCAAAATTAAAAACTTAAAAATAAAAATAAATTAATAAATTAAATTTTATATTTATATTTTACTTATTTTTATATTTAGTAATTTTTTATTTTTTAATTAAAAATTTTTAAATAAGATTTTATAACTACAAAAAACAAAAAACAAAAAGTATTAAAACACTGTTAAAACAGTGAAAATACTGTTTTTCTATCTAAAAATTAACGAAAAGTTAACTTTTGAATATAAGTGTTACAAAAATAAAAAAGTAAATGAGTGCAGTGATATTTAAGAAAATAGAGAGGGTGACAGTAATATAACCTTTAAATACAGGGGTATAAGTGTAATTTATCAAAATAATAATAATAATAATAGCTTAATAAATTTTTTGACTTTTTGTTGTTTTTTTGTTTCTAGTATTTTTTTTTTTATAATTTTAACTTAAATAAGTATACCTTTTAAGTTTGTTTCATGAAAAAAATAACAAAAAATTAAACCAAAAAATAAAGTCCAAGAAAAATGAAAAAAAGCTTAAGGCTCTATTTGGACTATCTCAATTTTTTTTAATGAAAAGTCAGCTTTTAAGATAAGCCAAACACTCTAAATTTTTATTTCTTTTTTATTTTTTCCCAGAAAAGTTAACCATCCTAAGAACCAAAACTTTTAAACCTATCAAACAGAGACTAATGCCCTGGTTGGCAACATTAATTTTTTAATTTTTTGGTTAAAAATACAAAAAATTTAAAATTTCTTGTTTGGCAAAAAATAAAAAAGTTAAAAAGTTAAAAAGTTAAATCAAAACACAAATTCTAAAAATATTTTATTTAAATTTTTACCACATTTAAAATAAAATAATACTCTTTATTTATAATTTATTTACTACCATTACCAATTATATATAATTATTAATATTTAATATATAGAAAAAAAATATTTATTGTGAACAAAAAAATAAAAAATTAATTTTTTATCTAAATAATTAACTCTAAAAAACTAACTTAAAAATTAAAGTAACAAATAATTTACTTTAAATTTAATTTTTTAAATAAAAAATAAAAAAATAAAAAAACTAATTTTTAAACTAATATTTAAGATCAAATATACATTAATATAAAATAAGTATATTATTCAGGTAGAAATCGATCCACAAAATAGCGCTCTGTGCCAATGGGGCAGTACGGTCAACTGTCCGCCGTTCGGGCAGCACTCAATCACTGCGCGCACCCAAAAAGGCATATAGATAACACACAGACTCTTACATTTTACACTGCACATAACTGAGAAGAGAGAGAATTGTAGTGAGAGAAAAAAGTAGAAACAGAAGTGAAAAAGGTATCTTCTCCTTGCAGAGAAGCATATAGCTAAAAGGGTGAAGGTAGAAAGGGGCTTGGAGAGAGAGAGAGAGAGAGAGAGAGTTGTATATATATATATACACACATAGTCTTCTTCTTCTTCTTCTTTTGCTTTGTATTTTTCCATTTTGTTGCCGTATCTGTTGTTCTGTACCGTGATCGGCTTTTGATTCAAGAATGGAGGAGATTTGGACAATTGAGAGCTAGGGTTTTATGGAGAGTGGTGGGTTTTGTAATGTTGTTTCTGGGTGTTGAGTATTTGGATCTGGGTTTATTAATGAGAGGGTGGTTTTTTAGTATTTAGGGATACAGTTTTATTTTGATCAGGATGTTTTAGGTGTTTCAGATAGTGATGGAGAGAGAAATGGTGGGGAAACTATGTTTGTTGTGGCTGATCACGGTGGTTCATCCACTGAGGTTCATTAATGCCAATACGGAAGGTCCGTGGATGTTCATCCTTTGATTTTGCTCCTTTTGTTTTTCCCTTTCCATTTCGTCATGCAAATTCTATTTTTGAATGTTTATTGGGACAACGGGCAGTTTTATTTTGGTATACATAAAAATTTGAAATTTAAGTCCTTTTATGCCATGCTTGATTTATTTGAATGATAGTGGAATGGAATGATAATTCCGTTAAAAGATGCATTTTAATGTTTGGTTAGCTCAAAAATTGATGAAATGTCAAAATAAAAAATAAATGCTATTTCTCTATTTAATGAAATGAGAATTCCAACACAGGTACTTAGGAATTGTCATTTCATTTCAGTACAAAATTATTCTATTAAACCCAAACACTACCTTAGGTTGGATGGAGAATAGTGTGTAATTGAATTTTATCTTCTTCTGCCAGTTTGATATGTTGCCGAACTATTGGAAATTGAAACTTGATATTTGTAGTGGTTTATCTTGAGTTGGGGTACAATCGGATGTACTCCTTTATCTTAAGTTAATGATCCTCATTTATGTCTTTTAATCTGCTGCCAAAGTAGCTGGTCCAATGTGCACGTAATGGATGGTACTATGAGAATAATCACTGATTCACTCTGTTACACATTTGTAATCTGTTATAATTTCTCACTAATTATGCCTCCCTTTTCAAAATCTCCAGAAGTTTCCTTGTACTTTGTGAACTTGTTATCCCAACTACAACGAAAAGTTGAATTGTTTCCATTAATTTATGAAGCACAGAGACACGGACACGGTAAAAAATCATGACATGGACAAAAAATATATTTTTTCTATTTGTGTACTTATTCCATGTTTAGAGTTTGAACAACTATTGGTATATTTGGGGATTGAACAATTATATGTATATTTAGGACTTTATTTTGTTTTATCAATTTCAGCAAACATGTTACAAATAATTATTATTAGACACCCGAAAATTCTTTTTAAAATTTTACTATAGCCCCAATTGTGTCACGTGGCATGTCCATTATTGGACACGTGTCTGATATTGTGTCCTACGTAAAAAATAATAGAAATTAGGACCCACCATGTGATTTGTCCGACACGTGTCCTAGCGTGCCTGACAGGGCTACGGACCGTATATTGGTGTGTCCGTGCTTCCTAGTAACTAATTCTGCATTTATCCTATGTTGGAACTTAAGTATTGCATTTTAGTTGTATTTGATTCTGTTTGTGGCAGTTGGAGAAGGCAATACTCTCTTTGATCTCTGTATCTGTGGCATTTGATGTCACATACTTCTACTATCGAATTGTTAGAGCAGGCATTTAATTAATTTGTCTTCCATCTATAAACAGGTGATGCTTTGCATAGCTTAAGAGCCAACTTGGATGATCCTAACAATGTGCTGCAGAGTTGGGATCCTACCCTTGTCAATCCCTGCACGTGGTTTCATGTTACGTGCAACAATGATAATAGTGTTATAAGAGTGTAAGCGACCTGCCATATAAATTTCTGGAGCGAGTTAGTAACTTAGTTTGCATGTAGTACTGTGTATGATGTCTCTGTCTCCTTTGCCTATATTTTGCTAGTGATCTTGGCAATGCAGCTTTATCTGGTCAGTTAGTCCCGCAGCTTGGCCTGCTGAAGAATTTACAGTACTTGTAAGTTTTGTTCTCATGCTATGGAATTTGTTTTATAATATAATGTTTTATTTTGGGATTGTTACATCAAGACTTCATTGGTTCCCCCTTTTATGTTTTGAACTACACAATGTTATAGTGCATTTTTTTGTTGATAAGTAAATAAAATTTTATAAAAAGGGCATTCAAGGAATGGCACCCATAGACACAAACGTACTCCTGCGAAAAGAACTACATAATGGTATCTTATATTCGCATATCCTAGAATAAAAGGTGAATGACATTATCTAGAATTCATCTGGCCACTAGTATCACATTCCCTCTTGGATATGCTGCCTACAGTTATCTTCTATATAATAGCATTCGTTAATTGAGGGTTTGAATTTGGTTAAGCACAGGGGATTTACCTCCATTGCTGTCAGTTTCTTTTATTTTCACCGTGTGCTTGGCTTGGATCTTGTGACCAAAGATCACAGTTTTTACTTTTGGTTAGCGGAATAGGAAGACACTGCAAAGGTTATATGATAAGGAAATAGAATTTGCTAACTGCAGGGAAGCCTGGATAGAATTGTAGTTCGTGCATGATCCTGATGAACATCACGTGGCAAAGCAGTTTTGGGCATTTAAATTAACTCAAAAAACTGTTGAAATGAAAGTAAATGGTCTTATGTGAAATTCACCAGGCAGATATAATGCGGGTTGCTGAACTTGAGGCACTGTTCCACTGAAATTAAACTGAACAGAACTGAGAAATGGATGGTGCACTCCTGCTTCTTTCTAAGCAGTAAGCTTTGTTTTAAAAGAGGTACTAGTGCTTTCTAGTGTACAAAGCCTCTTGTTTTGCTTGTGAGTGTACTAGTTTTGAACCCAAAAGAAAAGAAAAAATCAAGACGAAAACAAAAAGGTTAATGAGTTTTAGATGACCTTGGATTGACCTCTTGGTATTGAAATTTGATGGATGTGAAAGTGGTAAGTTTGGTTGATATTTGAATTAGAGATATCTCAATTTAGTTGAATGAATTTCAGGATTACTAAATTCTGCTGATGCTGATATTAATAAGTTGGCAGTTCAATGAGTTGATTTAAAATTGAAGGTTCTCTATATATTAATTGTGCAAAAATTCATTGTTTGAAGTTGTAAAGCTTTACTTTAGAGCAAAGAAATTTTCTTATAAAGAATGACGTGACCTGTGGAGTGGGACCAGCTTTTCAAGAAAGTGGTAATATCTATCAATTTTTAAACAAAAATGCTACAAACTCAGAAAACAAACCCAGAAACTTGGCCAAAATTTAAAATGAAAGGTCTAGATTCAATTGTGTGTAGTCTAGATTCAATTGTGTGCAGTGTGGGCCACACTTTAAATTAATATGTATGATTCATTTTGAATTTTGCGTAAATTTCTGAGTTTTTTTATTGGTTTTGTAGTATTATTGATTTTTAAAACACATTTTAATGTAGTACATTTCAATGCACTAAATCTTGTGGCGTCCAAAAAGCTTATTTCCTTAATTTTGTTTGTCTAAGAAGTACAAAGATGAATCTAGGAAGAATCATAATCTAGAAACCACAAAATGTTTTAGGAGTAGATTACACATAGTACTGTAGCATGAAGAAATGGTAAACACACTTTGAATTGATTTCTTATGATTTTTTTTTTTTTTGGAATTTGGCAATTCAAGAAAGTAAATACCAGTTAAATGCTGAGTGTTTCATTACAGCTCTGCTTAGTTATCTTTTGAACTGGCTTTGGAGTTTGGATTACCATTAGAGTGCTGAAGGGAGAAATTACTTAGATAGAAGATGTGTCATACGTGTTTTTGTGCAAATTTATTTGTAATCTTTAACCTTGTATTTGTATGCTATTGTGGGACTTCTCATCTGCAATCATTATTGAATTTGTTAATGATACTTTCCAAAAAACAAATTTGTTAATGACAGGGAACTCTACAGTAACAATATAAGTGGACCCGTTCCTAGTGACCTTGGAAATCTGACGAACTTGGTGAGCTTGGATCTCTACTTGAACAGTTTTAGTGGTCCCATTCCAGACACATTGGGCAGGCTGTCAAAACTGCGCTTCCTGTGTGTATTCTTATCTTTCACTTGATTTTATTTAGTGTTAATTATATAGACTTTCATCTGCTTGTTCTTATTGGATTTTTACATTTTAAATTTACTCGCTGGTGGGACACGTGACAATGACTAACACCGTGATGGTGGTGACAGTTGAGGAGTTGATTGTGCTGATAGTGCATTGGTGCTGGTGGTGGTCGTGATTGTCCAGCAACTGCAGTTGTGTGGTGTCTGGGTGTGGGAAATATTATTTGAAATTATTGTTAGGTTTTGAGGATTAGAGATTGCATTGATTCTTCTAAATATTTTCTCCAAATTGATTATCCAAAGTAGAAAGTTCATTTCATTCTTTCTTGCTGTCCCCAAATCATCCATTTTTTCAGTTGGATGCTCTTAATAATTACATCTTGAAATGACTTTTACCAATTGGATTTCCTTTCCATTTTTCTTAAAAAAAATTCTCAATTAGAATGGGCCTGCTGACCTAACTTAATTTGAAATCCTTGTGTATGCTGGAAAAAAGGTGTTATATTTAAATCCTGGTTTAGTAGACTGTAATTTGAATCAAAAGATTCATTTCAATCATGCATTTAGTCCATAATTATTATGGTATGAAACCAAGAGAGTAAAGAGTTTGGGGCAATGGAAACTATATATATATATAAAAAATTGGAGTTGTTCCATTACTTTTTGAACTTGTATATTTGATTTTTATTATTAGGTTAAATTAACCGGAATCAGAGATCTTGTGTTGATATATATGGAGCTATCAGCTATCCCAGGGGCTTGGCTTTCACCTGCAAATTTTGTTTGCAACATTCCAATTTTATTAGTCTATACCAGAGAGGCTTCGTATTCTGATAATTTCTGGCTTTTCTCGTTTATACTTACAATTTTGATTTTGTGTGATGTGTCTCTGATGATCTTTGATTTCAACATACTCTTCTAATGCCATGTAAGGATAGCCGGCTCAACAACAATAGCTTGACGGGTCCCATTCCTATGTCACTGACTAATATCTCGGCACTGCAAGTGTTGTGCGTACCAAGTTGATCTTATTTTTTTCTTGAACTGAAAAACACACTCTCTCTCTCAAGTGATCTTCTTGAATTGCATTGTTATGCAGGGATCTATCAAATAACCGTCTTTCAGGAACGGTTCCAGATAATGGCTCTTTTTCACTATTTACACCAATCAGGTTTCTTGTTTATTAATTGACCCACATTCTTCTCAACTGATTGTGGTTTCTAGGAAAATGCTGAATAGCTGATTTTCCAATTACAGTTTTGCTAACAACCTAGATCTATGTGGCCCGGTAACTGGACGCCCTTGCCCAGGATCTCCTCCATTTTCTCCACCACCTCCATTTGTCCCGCCGCCACCAATTTCATCTCAAGGTGATTTTCCTGTACTTATTTAATCTCTTGTTAGGTAGGTTGAGGCATGTTTTTGACCTTCGGGACTGATTTGTTGCATCTTTGAAATTTGTTTTGGTATTGCTATTTGAAATGCTTTTGAGCGAGATATTGCATTTGCATTTATAGTTTCACTGCATCAGCCCACCAAACCAGAGTTTCATCTTATGCTTCAATTGCAGCGACGGTAGGAACCCCTCGAGTTGCTCGTTTTCAACTTTGAAATGAATGGAGAATTGCAGGATATCTGCACTTAATTTGCATGGAAGATCTATCTCACTTATGGTTCTTTGATATTTCAATATTCAGAATTGTGAATACTTTACAAAATTGATTTCAACTTTATAAGTAATGATTGCTGGTTATCCTTTCTCTCATACTCTAGTTGCTTGAGGCTTAAATAAGATTATGCTGTATCCTAGTTTGACTGGGTTAATGTGATTAAGGTTGCTTGAGGCTTGAACATAATTTTAATTGTTTTTTCCTTTAAAATATAAATAGGTGGGAATACTGCCACTGGAGCGATTGCTGGAGGTGTTGCTGCTGGGGCTGCTCTGCTGTTTGCTGCACCTGCAATTGCATTTGCATGGTGGCGTCGCAGGAAACCACAAGAATACTTTTTTGATGTGCCTGGTTAGTGTTGAAGGCATTTAGCTGAGAAGGAGGTTGGATTGATCATATTTTCCTGTTCATTTACTAGTTGTTTACATTTCTTTGCAGCCGAAGAGGATCCAGAGGTTCATCTTGGGCAGCTTAAAAGGTTTTCCCTTCGAGAACTACAAGTTGCAACTGATGGTTTTAGCAATAAGAATATTTTGGGCAGAGGAGGATTCGGTAAAGTGTACAAGGGACGACTAGCAGATGGTTCACTGGTGGCTGTAAAACGACTAAAGGAAGAGCGAACACCGGGCGGGGAGTTGCAATTTCAAACAGAAGTGGAGATGATCAGCATGGCTGTGCATCGGAATCTCCTTAGACTTCGTGGATTTTGTATGACACCAACTGAACGACTTCTTGTTTATCCCTATATGGCAAATGGAAGTGTTGCATCTTGTTTAAGAGGTACTTCTCAATCATATTTCTATACATTTGTCAGTGCTTTTTTTTTTTTTTCATGCTTGAGCATTACTGATCTCATTCTTGAAATTTAGTGATCATTTGGTAGTTACCAATTGTTTTAAGAAGGAAGAGCACGCTCTCTTCAATCTTTCATTACTTATTTTGTTTATGCATTTTTGTAGAACGTCCTCCAGCTGAACCACCCCTTGATTGGCTCACAAGGAAGCAAATCGCACTGGGATCTGCAAGAGGGCTATCTTATTTGCATGATCACTGTGACCCAAAGATTATTCACCGTGATGTAAAAGCTGCAAATATTTTGTTGGATGAGGAGTTTGAGGCTGTTGTTGGAGACTTTGGCTTGGCTAAACTAATGGATTACAAGGATACACACGTCACTACCGCTGTGCGTGGCACGATTGGGCATATAGCTCCCGAGTACCTCTCCACTGGAAAATCATCTGAGAAAACTGATGTTTTTGGGTACGGAATAATGCTTCTGGAGCTAATAACAGGACAAAGAGCCTTTGATCTCGCTCGTCTTGCAAATGATGACGATGTCATGTTGCTTGATTGGGTATGCACTGGGATTTCTCCTCTTTATGTTTTTGTTAGTTTAATCTTATTCTTATTCTCTCTGTGCAATAATGTCATATAGTTCTTCTTGAGTATCCACGATGATTTTTGGTAAAATGTTTCTTGAAATGGTAGAGCAGGTTTGGCCAGAAGAGTTGCAGAAATTGAATGGAGTAACTGATTGGATCTCCTAGTTTCTATATATCTCTTGTTTCTTTTTTTTTATCATCTAGAAGAGTTTCAAATCTTGGTTGGCTACCGTGCTTACCATAAGGGATGTTTGGTATAATTAAAATTATGAATTTATAATTATTAGTAAAAATATGTGATTATGACTCTAAGAAAAAGTTATAGATGTTTATTAGAGTTGTGAAACTATAATTTTAAATAGTAGAATTTATATTTGTTGATTTAGAATTAGAAGTTAGCAAAGTGCTATAAGCACTCTTGTTTAGATTTTACGAACTTTTTACTGAATTATATGCTAGCTCAAACAGACACCCTCATAGCTTGCCGTCTTGTTATCAAGATTAATTGAACAAATGATCAGATGTAGGTTCATTATGTAATATTTTGCTACCATGGTCTTAATTACAATGGTTACAAGCCTTATGGGGTACCCTATAAGTCTCAACATCTGACGAATATGTCTCTCACTCAGGTAAAAGGTCTTCTGAAGGAGAAGAAGCTAGAGATGCTTGTCGACCCCGATCTTCAGAACAAGTATGTGGAGGCTGAAGTGGAGCAGCTTATCCAGGTTGCACTGCTCTGCACTCAAGGTTCCCCATTGGACCGGCCGAAGATGTCTGAAGTGGTGAGAATGCTAGAGGGTGACGGCTTGGCGGAGAAGTGGGACGAGTGGCAAAAGGTAGAAGTTCTCCGACAGGAGGTCGAACTCGCACCCCACCCAACCTCCGATTGGATCGTTGACTCCACGGAAAATCTACATGCAGTTGAGTTATCCGGTCCAAGGTGACTCTTTACGATTGAATTTAAGAATGAAATTAGTTTTTTACCTCTTTTTGGCTATTAAAGTTTTATTTTATTTTTCTTTGTTTCTTTTCTTCACCTTATTTCTTTTTAACAGAATCCTCCCTTAAGCCTCCTCATGTAGTAGCCGTTTGTGAATTGTATTTGTTACATTTGTAAAGAGGACAAACCTGAGCTCATTTGCTGCTTTGTTATGGGAAAGGAAAAGTGAATGAGAATTAAATTACTTTTGTTCAGTTTTTTAAGCATAACCATACCAAATATATATATATATATACATATATATATATATATATATATATACACACACATTCATGTTTTAGGTCTTCTATAGCAACAAAATAAGTTAGGATTAAAAAGTTTATCCGGGTGGATCAGGAATTGCTTGTGAATGAATGAGTACCGGAGTACCGGCAACCTTTGAGCTTTGGGGTACAATGAGGATGTTTGAGATTAGTGCTTTGGGGTACAATGAGGATGTTTGAGATTAGTGAAACTAATAGTTTATAATTTGTAGCTTATAATAGAAATTATAACTGTTTGGTAAAGCTTGTAGTTTGTAACTGAAGTAGAAGAAAAAGTAATTATAATTTATAGTAAAAATTATGAGTTTTAAAAAAATTATAATTTATAATTAAAATTAATAACAGAAAATTAAAAGTTATTAATAGTGATTTTACTAAATATTTTCAACAAGGATTTATCGATGTCCATTGAAGTCTATCGACGCTTGAGTTTGGTGATGAAAAGTTTCATCATCAAAGTCGATCAACTTATTGAAAGGAGAGATCATCAAAGTCGATCGACTCATTAAGCTTTTGTTGTTTTATTTGTTTTTGTTTTCGTGAAGAGACAATTTGGACTCACTGATCAATTGAATTCATTCGGTTCGGCAGCCAGAGGCACAGAATAGAAATTAGGCATGAAAAGAAAAGCGAAATAGAATAAAAATTAAAAGTGTTGAATAAATATTATAATTTATAATTAAAATAAAATAAAAAGTATTTGTAATTTGTAATAAAAATTATATTTGTTTGGAATTAATTATAATTTATATTTAAAATTAATAATAAAAAATTAAAAATTATAATAAAAAAATTTGCCAAACACTCTCCCAAGTGTTACTTTAATAATTTGGTCTCCACTCCCTTGCCATTTCTATTACCAACTGCAAGTAATAGAAAAATAGTGGCAATTCAGTAATAAAATATTAAAAAATTTAAAACATAGGTTACCAAATATCAAAAGCAACGAGATCTCTTAACAAAAATTGATGAGATAATCTTAGAAGATTGTGTAGGCTCAAAAGGGTATTGACTCTCTAAATATATGGGAAAAAGTTATTATATATCAGTCAGGTTGAGGGACATTGAGAAGAGTATTTATTCGGTGTTTTTAAAATATTATATAATAAATTTATGTGATATTTTTATTTAATATGATAATAATAAATTTTACGGTATAAAATTTATTTTTGTTGGACAGTTAAAAATGTAAAAATTAAAGTATATTATAATATATACTAATTAATAAATTAATAATGCTTAGCTTCCAATTGAAATAGTATTTTTATATATAGTATGGAGTGGGAGGTGGGATAGAATATATCTATTAATTTTAAGAGAAGATGATATTATTGAGAGTGAAAAAAAAAATATTTGATGAATTACTATGGTTAAAACATAAAACATAAGAGTGACAGTGGAAGTTAAATATAAAATTATCTATTTTAATTTTTAAAAATAATTTTTATATGATCAAAAAAGACAAAAAAAATTTAAAAGAAGCCTTAAAAAATTAGAGAAATTTAAAGATTAATTATTTTTTAAGGTATCATGAGAGATTTAGTCCCATAATTTTTTTTAAGTAGTTTTAGTCCTTTATCATTTAAAGTAAATTTTTAATATTTAATTTATCTCAATTTAAAATTTATTATTTTTATTTTTTAATTTACTCCCGTTAAAATCTGGTCCATAGAATCTGCTTTTTTTCGATTTCAAATATTTGAATTTGAGAAGAACTATATTTGGATTTAGAAAGAACTCCTTTCCGTTTTTGACATAATTAATCCCATCGAGAACTTTTTGTTTTTTTTATTAAGAAAATTGTCATTGCTGCCATTTTTCTTTTCATCATCCTCATCATAATCTGTCGCCATTATTATCATATCAAATTGAAGCAATTTTTCTGTTCTTGTAGAGATTGAAATTGATTGAATCTAACTTGAGAGAACCTAATATGGAAGAATGGAGAGTACATCACTACCGCCGACAAATGACCACCGGCCACCTCCTCGACGCCGCACACCACACAGCCTCCCACCTCTTCGATGTTGACGCCAACTATTTTCTGCGTCATCGCCGTCGCCGGCGACCCCAACACACTCACCACTGCCAATTTATAAATGGTATCAGTTCATATATATAGAGAACTATTTATATAAAAAGAACTATTTATACATTTGTATAAAATATATCAGTTTCTATATATATATATATATATATATATATTAATTTTATATAAAATGTATCAATTTATACATTTATATAAAATGCAT
>JAOTRH010000022.1:6707426-6731620 GCA_034768845.1 Heliamphora exappendiculata | reverse complement strand
TTGTAAATTGTTGAAAGTCTAATAAAGATGTATTTTCTGGATCCCCGAGCATGGATTTTATGTCGGCGTTGGAAATTTCTCCCAACATAATATATGCATCATTTCATTATTTATTAAATATTGTGCATGAGTGTCTTTTATTCTATATAGTAATTGATCTGGTGTGTAGAGTTAGGCTTACACACAGAAGACCTGATTATCGGTTCTTATAAAATATAATTTTTTTGTTCACAGTTTTAGATGAAATTGGACACACTATTGGTACGACTGTAGCACAATATTTTAGTAGATCTATCTTGATTACGGGGAATTATATAATTTCAATTATAGTTTCAACTCATTATGCTAGTACACTTTGTGTATTGAACAGGACCGCGCTGGGGTAATTGTTTTATATTGACTATATAAAATAATTTATACCCCATAGTTATTATGAGTGTTTATACTTTTAATTCCGAAATAATTATTAGACACGTATATTTAGTGTTCATTTTTTTAATTCATTAGAGGGTGCGATCTTTTACGGGTCTATAATCCCGGTGAGTTAGATAACGACATTACATATGTGGAGGTTATTAACTATTGATGGAATCTACGTCCCGGCATAAGGATTGATGATACCCCCATAAAGAAACTTATAAGTTTTGATTATATCAAACTTTGCAGGTAGATTTTATAATCCAGCATATCAAATAAGTTAAGTGGAATGTTTTAAAGAATTATGGAAGAGGTCAATTAAATATAATTGTCAGTGATTTAATTTAATCCACAGATATCTGTAATCTTAACGTTGGGAGAATAATAAACATTTAATAACAGGATTTCGAAAGTTTGATTTTGAGAATAAGATCGAGAGTACAATTATAATTCTTTAGTGGTATGATTTGTAATTTATGTATTTTGAAAATTACTTCTAGGTTGAAGTAGATTTTCTTAATTACATTAGAAGCTCGTGTCTTATTTACTCCTTAGGTCTCTGTTGTAGCTTATTTATACGCTGTTATAACCCTGGCCACCAATATGCATATACATCAGATTATATCATCTCTTAGGTTTTCCACCTGTTGTGAGAATCAGAAAAAAAGACAAGTAGCCAGATAGGGTTTGGAACATAAAGGATTTAAACCCACACTTAGTTCATGTTTTGGTATTCGGGAATACAACAGAAGATCTGAGTAGAGACGAGATTGCCGGCTTGCCATGTTGATCTTTATATTCAAGTTCAAGTGCTAAAATGTGATCAAATAAGAGGGACCACGCAGGTATAATTCTTATTCCGCCTTGTATATGTACTGGGTTTCAGTTCTTGGGGGTTCAGAAAATCTAGGGTTTTTTCATTCAGTTTCTGTTTGGGCAGTTTTTCGTCCGTCTGAACGGTTTTGCGCAGTACAGTTTTTTTGTTGTCCTGTTGTTCGTTCTGCGCTGTGTTTGATTCGATTCATATGCACGTCATTGTATTCTAGGATTTCAGTCCCTTCAGAGTGATCCTAAAGGAATTGAATGAAGAGATTCCGAAAAAGACGAGAGGAGCAATGGAACTCCTCCTCTCACCTTTTCTGCTTGTTTTCGCTTTCGATTTTTCGGGAGATACTTTATTAATAACGGAAATTGAAGGTGCAACATGATGGAGTAGATCGAGAAAAAAGTGGTGAATCGATGTTTTGCTCTGAGACCACTTGATGCCAACCAGCAAACAAGATTATAAACAAATAAAAAAAAATGACCTCAATATCAAGACTAATCGAATTCACTCAATATCACAATCTGAATAATCCTATCCCATGATGGCAAAAATCCTAATTAAAGCTACCAAAATTAAAATATTGTAACCCAAGAAAATCTTAATTACCGTTAACAAAAATAAAATATCTCAATAAAATCAAAATATAATAATTAATAAAATCATTAGATTCGTAAATCTTAAAATATCTTTATTTCATGCCTTATTGTTCCCCATCATTTGGGTTAAAGAAGATTGTGTTAAAATCATTCCTGTTAACAATTTTTTTTGGTAAAAAAAGTCATTCGCGTAGATGCGCATGCAAATTCACACACCCACACAAAGCAAGGGAAAGAGAGAGAGTCTGGCCACACCTACAATAGGATGTGGAGTAGACCTTTGAGGGTCTCTAACAGATGGCCAGATTCAAGTGATTCATTCCAACTTATTTTGCTTTGACTTTCAATCAAATTGCCAAAATGATATGTTTATTCAACCAATGTAAATTGTTGATCATCTGAAAAAAAACATTTATTGCTCAAAGTGGTCTTTTGCAATTACATCTCTCCAAGACTTGATAAGCACAAGACCCTATAATAGGACCTACGTTGGAATCAGGCCTAGGAGATCTCGCTCGAAACCTATTAAGGATAGTGGTTTGAGGGCTTTAGCTGAGTAACTATTAGAGTTGATTAGCTCATCCCATCCTTCAGGTGACTCTACTTCGACTAATCTTAGAGAGAGGGGTGTTACCTCATGAGACAACAAGTACATTAACCACTACAAAGAATATGATGCTATGAAACTCGACAATGGGTATAACATGTGCTTTCTCACTTTGTTAGGCATCAGAGGCCTCCTTCCCATACGTTGAGGTAGTCACTACAAGAGAAAGGATCCACCTGATTCATAATAGCACCCAGGCCCATTTGTCTCTTATAAGAGGGAGTTAATGATTCTTATCCATAGATTACTGTTCATCAATCACTCTCTCTAACTCAAAGCTCTATTCAAAGGTTATTTCCGCTCTCTCCTAAGGTTATTTCCGCTCTCTCCATCTTTGGTAGTCCTTAGCCATCAATTATCTACCATCTTCCTAGGACATCCATCCCAGCCACTACCTACCACACACTACCTACCTACAACATGCATACATGATACATTATGGCCCTGTTTGGGTAAATGGCTTATTGGCTTATTTGGCTTATAAGCAGCCAAATAAGAAACGTCGTTTGGTTTGCCAAATAACCAAGATTTAAGCCAATAAGCAAATAAGCCAAAATAAGCAAATAAGCAAGTGTCCTCCCAATCGAAGCAAATAAACAAATAAGCCAATTGAGCCAAACAAAGTGACTTATTCATGTTTTTTGCTTATTTGCCAATAAAAAAATAAGTAAATAAACAACTTACCCAAACGGGGCCTATATGTATATATTTATATATATGTGCATGTCTATATATATACATATATAGATAGGGAGATAAAGAAAGAGAAAGCAAACACACTGACAGGTGGTGTGAGATTATTAATTCGGTCCAAATCATGTATATATATGCATATTTATATATATAGGGAGAGAGAGGGAGAGAAAGAAAACACACTGACAGGTGGTGTGAGATTATGAATTCACTCGAAATTACCTGCTCTAATAAGTGGGACCATTCCTATAAGTGGGACCATTCCTATAAGTGGAGAACCAACATGAATGTTCGTGATGCTGTTGGATGCTGGAATAATTGGACCAAGTCTCTTCTTAATGTCATGGATGCTGTTGTACTCGAATTCTTTTAATCTATATTCCTCTCTCTACCTCCCTCACCCTCCCTCTCCCCTTTCTTTCCCCCTTCTTTTCCTTTTCTCTAGAATAACATTTTGGATGCATCCCAAAATGATTGTCCCTTTTTTCTTTGTCCATTTTGAAAGGCTAAGATGCTAAATTTATGATTGAAATGAATGTGTGTGCAACCAATGGTGTGAGACAGGTGTTCTTGGAAATTAATAGTTAATTATTTCACTTTGAACACATTAAATGCTTGTTTCAGAAAGATTTCTCATGATGGACAAAAAATGGAATGAAGGGAGTGATGATTGAGTTGTAGAATAACAGTGAGAATAGTAGTGCTTATAAAGTTGGAAACATGTGGTTAATGTTTAAGATAGCCGATGGCATTGCATATATCCTATAAACATATGACTCAGTATTTAGATGTTTCTTCTGTAAGATCCATCTTTGGGCCTGTACTCATATTGAGGAATTGCGAGGTCCTGTAATTTTTTGGGAATTGCGAGTTCCTCTAATATTTTGAATGGCTATTATCCCTGTGCCCCCTTGAAGAGAATGCCCCCCTGCCCTGCCCACCCCGAGTTCGAATATTGTCCTAAATACCAGGCAAATGCTGAGTTTAGTGCAGTTCCAATTGGTTTATCTTTGAATTGGGTAGATGGAACATTGGACTATCCTTTTTTCCATCGAGGGAAAAGTACTATATCTTCGATGATTTCATTTGTTTTTTTCCTTTTTATGCAAATCTATTTGTAAAGAATAACTTGAATGCATATGCTGCCGTGGAGACTTCTCTTCTGGAAATGATTTTTTTTTTCAATTCGTTAATGACAGGGAACTCTACAGTAATAATATAAGTGGACCAATTCCTAGTGACCTCGGGAATCTGACTAACTTGGTGAGCTTGGATCTCTACTTGAACAGTTTTGCTGGTCCCATTCCAGACACTTTGGGCAAGCTGTTGAAACTGCGCTTCCTGTGTGTACACTCAACCTTCACTTGATTTTCTTCAATGCTGATTTTGTTGTACATTTGCATGTTCTTGTTGCTTCTTTTGCATTTTAAATTTACAAGCTGGTGGGACACTTGAATTGTGACAAGTGACTCACACGTTGATGGTGGTGGCTGTTGAGGAATTGATGTTGAAAAAGGGTATAATAGTTTTGTAATTGTGGTGTTAGGTTGTGCGTTGATAATGCCAAGTTCATGCAGCAATGGTGGCAGTATGTGGTGTGAATGGGGTGGTGTGAGCCTGATCCTAGTATCATGAAATGTTTAAAGGATTTGTTTTGGCTTGTGTCACTGTTGTTAAAGTAGCGAAGCCATGGTCAGATGGAAACCTTGAATTTTCTTGGCAGTTTTATAGATAGTATTGTAATTTTACTGGGAAATTGATCTGGAGGTTGCAGGTGGGAGGTGTGAAAGATAAGTGAATATTCTTTTTAGACAAAATGAATAAATAATGAATTGAAGGCAAGATATATGAATGGTTCCCTGCCCCTTCATGATTGATGTAGGTGAAAAAGGAGCATGGCTCCATGCCTGGAGAGAAACAAATCGGTATCTTTGGAACTACACATTCCAAACTGTCTCTCTTGTTGTGGGTTGGCTTTCATTAAAACTTTGCCAGGAGGTGCTTCTCAATGTCATCACCGAAACTTCAGGAACTTGAAATCTCAGTGTTGTGACAACATCAATGCAACAACTGAAGTCGTGGTGCTAGTGTTTCAGTGGTGGTTTTGTCGTCCAGTGGCTGTGTTATGTGGCGTCCTCAAGTAGGAAACACCATATGAATTATTACCAGGTTTCAAGAATTAGGATTGCATTGATACATGGGTATAAATTTTGTCTGAATTGGTTATGCAAAGAAGAACGAGGATTTTTTGCCCTTTGTGTCATGATCATTATTATCTAAAGGCAAAATTCTTTTGCCAGGCAGATGCTTTGTAATTACACTACGAATTGCTTTCACTAATTAAATCTCCCGTCCAAAGTAGATTTCTCCATTTTGAATTAGGCCAATTTACTTTCCTGTGCTGAACTCCACTATTTTGTATTGCAATGCTCCAGAAATCCACATATAAATATTGAGGTTGTTTTATAACATAGAAGCAAAAGATTTATGCACCAACAACAGCTTAGTATGCATTTGAGCCATGATTGTGAATCTGTGATGCTAATGGAAACCTGGAGAATGAAAGAAGAGTCCATGACCAAGGAAGCTTTTAGAAAATGCATGGACTTGTTCTGTTGTTTCCAGAATGTATATTCGCTTAGTTCCGGAATCATTTATCTGGGTCCTTGTATTGGCTTGGATGTTTGCTATCCATCATAGAGGATTGGCTTTCAGCTTCAATAGATGAAGGATTCCATGTTCTTTACTTGCATCCTGACCAGAAAAGACTTTCTATTATAGTGTATTCTTGCTTTTTTTGTGGGTATTCCTACAATATGGATTAGCGTGAAATGTTTTGATTGATCTTGATATTTTACATACATGCTCCTCTAATGCCATGTAAGGATAGCCGGCTCAACAACAACAGCTTGACAGGTCCAATTCCGATGTCATTGACTAATATATCATCACTGCAAGTGTTGTGAGTACCGAGTTGGTTCCATTTTGCCTCCTTGCAAAATTCTCTATCTCACACACACAAGTGATGCTCTTGCATTGCATTGTTGTGCAGGGATCTATCCAACAATCATCTGTCAGGAGCAGTTCCAGATAATGGTTCCTTTTCATTGTTTACACCCATCAGGTTTCTTGCTGATTATTGATCTAGATTCATCTTCACACTCGTTTCCAGGATAATGCAATGGCTTTCGTTTTATCTACAGTTTTGCTAATAACCTGGATCTCTGTGGCCCGGTTACTGGACGCCCTTGCCCTGGATCTCCTCCATTTTCACCACCCCCGCCATTTGTCCCACCACTGCCAATTTCATCTCCTGGTTAGTTCCTAACTTATTATACACTATCCCATAGTATAGAAGTTGGGTAGGTCGCTGCATATCGTTCACATTTCAGCCTAATCAGCCAACCAATTCAGTGTGCCGGTCAAGTCAAGTGGGGAAGGGCTAACCTTCCTTGAGGTTGAGAAGAAATATAAAACAAAAAAAATACCAACTTGATGCCAGTGGTGATTCACCAGTTATCCTTTCTATTGTACTATTTCTATTTGACATTTCAGATTTTGTTGAATGCTACTCCATTATGATGTACAGTGTGGTCTTATGTAGGGAATGGATCTGTATTCTTTTCTAATTTGTTTTCTTTTTCTTGTTATTTTGAATCAGGAGGGAATAGTGCCACTGGAGCAATTGCTGGAGGGGTTGCTGCTGGTGCTGCTCTCCTTTTTGCTGCCCCTGCAATTGCATTTGCATGGTGGCGTCGCAGGAAACCACAAGAATACTTCTTTGATGTGCCTGGTTAGCGATTTAACTGAAAACTGGTTTGAACTGAACATATAATTCAGTTTAATCAGCAATTGTTGACAATTCTTTGCAGCCGAAGAGGATCCCGAAGTTCATCTAGGGCAGCTTAAAAAGTTCTCCCTGCGAGAGTTACAGGTTGCAACTGATGGCTTTAGTAATAAAAATATTTTGGGAAGGGGTGGATTTGGTAAGGTATACAAGGGACGGCTGGCAGATGGGTCATTGGTGGCTGTAAAACGACTAAAGGAGGAGCGTACACCTGGTGGGGAATTGCAATTTCAAACAGAAGTTGAGATGATCAGCATGGCTGTGCATCGGAATCTCCTTAGACTACGTGGGTTTTGTATGACACCAACTGAACGGCTCCTTGTTTATCCTTACATGGCTAATGGAAGTGTTGCATCATGTTTAAGAGGTACTTTTTATTAGCATACCATAAGTTCAGGTCCAACTGAACGGCTCCTTGTCAGTGCTTTACTTTTCCTCTTGATTTCAATGTCTTTCCTTATATCGGGATCAGCATTTCCCCATGTACTTTTATTTCATTGCTTTGAGCAACATTTCGTCTAGATTCTTAAAACCTAGTGATATTTTTTGTATGCAGATTGCCTAACTGGAAGTTAAGACCATGCCTTACTCAATTTCTCACTAATAATTGTGTACACTTTTTTTCTAGAACGTCCCCCATCTGAACCACCACTTGATTGGCCAACGAGGAAGCGAATTGCATTGGGATCTGCAAGAGGACTATCTTATTTGCATGATCACTGTGACCCAAAGATTATCCATCGCGACGTAAAAGCTGCAAACATTTTGTTGGATGAGGAGTTTGAGGCTGTCGTTGGAGACTTTGGGTTGGCTAAACTTATGGACTACAAGGATACACACGTCACTACTGCTGTACGAGGCACAATTGGGCATATAGCTCCCGAATACCTCTCTACTGGAAAATCATCTGAGAAAACTGATGTTTTTGGATATGGAATAATGCTTCTAGAGCTAATAACAGGACAGAGGGCTTTTGATCTTGCTCGTCTTGCAAATGATGATGATGTCATGTTGCTTGATTGGGTATGCATTAATGTTTCTCAATCCTTTTATTGGTATGCCATAACTTCTTGGAGCTCTTGCGTCTCTGCTTAGTTCTTGGTTTGCCTAGTAGTCGTCCTTTTAAACATAAGGCTAGATTGGTGAAGCAGTTTCATCTGTTGTTTTTTGTTGTGTTGTGACCACATGAACCTTAGGAATGAAATAACTCCTGGCATGAAATGCTCATCAGGACATTTTTACTTGTGTCCAAATTCTAATACCCTCCAGTTGGGCATTGTTTGAAATATTATTTTTCTTGAAACTGCAGAGCAGAGTAGGCTCGACATTTTTTTTACAATTATTCGTTTAAACTTATTTGCAGCCCTGTACATCAACATGGGATGTGGACCAGGATCCGTGTAGAAATTAACCAATCCATTTGGTTGGGATCTTCTATAGTTTCAGACCTTGGTTGTCCTACTGTGCCCAAGCATAGCTCTTACACATAAGCAGCGCCGTCAAATTAGTTGACCAATGATTAGTTGCATCCTCATTTGTCACATCCTTCAGCGAGTCCACAATGCTGGGGGTCTGTCTATATTAGCTTTAGCATTTCCCTTTTTCTTGTTCAGGTAAAAGGACTTCTGAAGGAGAAGAAATTAGTAATGCTGGTTGATCCTGATCTGAAGAACAACTATGTCGAGGCTGAAGTGGAGCAGCTTATCCAGGTTGCACTGCTCTGCACGCAAGGATCCCCAATGGATCGACCCAAGATGTCAGAGGTGGTCAGAATGCTCGAGGGTGATGGCTTGGCGGAGAGGTGGGATGAGTGGCAAAAGGTGGAAGTTCTTCGTCAGGAGCTTGATCTCGTTTCTCACCCGAACTCTGATTGGATTGTTGACTCCACGGAAAATCTACATGCGGTTGAGTTATCTGGGCCAAGGTGACCCTTTCATGGTTGAATAAAGAAAAAAAAAGAAGATATTTTAACCCGTTGTTTTTTTTTTCCCTCTTCATTTGTTATTTTTCTCTCTTTTTTTTCTTCTTTTTAACAGAATCCTTCTTCTTTAAGCCCTCCTGTAAGGCCAATGCAAATTATAATATTCATTACAATTGTGTCTTAGGAATTTGTATTGTCAGGCAATTTTTGTAATCCACACTTATATTTCGCATTTTATATATTTATATACTAGCAAATTGTCCGTGCAGCACTATTGAACATTTGTGCAAACATGTTTGTAGAAGCATCTATTCGAAATATGTGATTTGGGTATTTTAAATTGTAGCAGAAGAGTCCTTGTGGGATTGGATGGGGTTTTAGATGCAGCAGCAATCTTATTAAGCATTTGTTTGTAGGCAATTCCAATTTCTAATTTCTAATTAGGAATCTTCTGATTAGTGTACTCCACGAGGATTTTTCATATTTTAAGGTATAAGAATCAAATATTGTTCAGGTGGAAGAGTTGCAATGAGCACAAACTTTATAGAAGGTTCTCTAACAAGTTCAACTTTGGTACAACTAGAAGGTTCTTTTTAGTTTAACTTTGGTTCTTTTAGATCGAATCTTTCTTTTAAGAATTGGGAAAGTCTCTCTTCCTCTTTTATAATAATCAATTTCCGCTATACTCACCTTAAGCATTTGAACCAATCATATTATAAACCTGCCGAGAACAGTACAAAGAATCAAGTCGATTGAAGATTAATAACCACAATTGGATTGTATATTTTTCTTCAGAAAAAGTGACAATAATGACACGTTTTTTTATAAGAATAATTTGTTCTGATTATAAGACTACAAACCTCCAATTCAAAGTATATAGGCAGAGCCGCTAGCTCCTCCATCTCATTACAACAAATAACTGGCGAGTTAATCGAACACATTCTTGAACAAGGGACGTTGCTGTTTCAAATACTAAAAAAAACAGTCTGATGCACTAAGTTTCTGCGTATGCGGGGTCCAAGGAGATGACAGATTTTCCCAAAAAAATAAAAGGACAAGGAACAAATCAAAAACTTCCATTTCCAATATACATTAAGTTTTTTGTACAGAATATGATCCTACAAAATCATTTATAATATAACACAAACCGCCTGATATGGCATTGAAGCACATGAACACTCCCTGAGCCTCGTTTCATGAACGCAAAGGCAGCCACGACACTCAAATGTATAGTTGAATACATATTACTTAACCGATGAAACTGAGTGGATATCCTAAAAACAACTTGAGAACCCACTTGCTAAAAAGCTAGAGAACACACAGAGCAAAGGTAGATAGGCCAAATCACAGCTCATTGGTGGATCGGGAATTATCTGCAAACGAATGGATACCAGGTCCCACATTCGAGTCTTGATGCATAAACAAGTTTGGGTATGAGAAGAAAGATTCATCATCCATTGAAGGCAACCTATGGGGCTGGAGACGAGCAGTGTCGTGTCCAGAAACATCGCTCCTCAAAGGGGAGGAGGAATCAAATTCCACTTTGCGATCGTCATATGGAGGAAGACTTGACACCTGCTGCACTGGATGATTTTCTAGATCGTGATTTGAGCTAGGTGAATTTGAAAGCCCACCAGTATCACCAGAAGAATTCTGATGAAATAATAGATTTGGCTTATCAATCATTTCAGACTGACGAGTATCTGCATGAAAAGGGTTCTCGTTGCCACTATCAGAGATCTCAGCACTCTTTTTCTTGACAAGTTCGTTAATTCTGACCTGTGCAAGGCTAGCTGCCGAGCGGGCAGCAGTGGCTGCACGTTCTGCCGATTCAGCAGCTGTCTGAGCAGCGGCCAGCACATCCTGCAAATCTACACTAGCTTCACTTTTGGTCCTGGACAGAGGCAGAGGTGGATCGCTCTCTCTCACAGAAAATGTCTTGGAAGTCAGCGATGGGGGAGATATGAATGGCACAAATTGTTTATCTTCCACCGAACCAACTGGAATTTTGGGTGATTCACTGTAATAATTAACTCCTGATTGCTCTTCCAACACTTTGTCAGGCTCCAGGTTGATTTCATGTGACAGACTCTCATTTACATCAGAATTCTTCACTGATTCAAGATCGACCTCTGGGAAAGGAGGCATTTCTGGTGCTGAAACAGTGCCTATGCTTGGCCGCACTGATGCCTTAGGAACTTCAGGGAAATCTTCCGTATCAAACCCAGCATCAGAGTCTGACCGGTCGTTGGGAGATTGTTCTGAGGCAGAGTACAACAGTTCATCATTTCTTTCCTTGGGAAGAGGCAACTTGGACCCGCTGACAAACTGAGTCGGTCCATTCTGGCAGCAACACGACACAGATTAAGCATGAAAAGAAAAGTGGAATAAAGGCAAGTGGGGAAAGACAATATTTACCAGCAAGTCTTCATGTGGCTTCAATAATGCAGTTTCAGATGCAGCTGAATCCCAATCTAACTCGTACTCTTCTGCAATTTCTTTCAGCAGCTTCAATTTCACTTCAGGATCAGGAGCACGCACTGATAGCAGTTCTATCAGCTGTAATTGCAAAACGAAGAAAAATATCAATAAAATGGAGAGGAATCAAGGCAGGTAATAGCAGAACAATGTATAACAAAGGAAAAAATCACCATTTATTAATGCTAGAAGATGACAATTATATATATACAACCTGGCGGTTGACACCACATTCTGGCATAAGCTCAGTAGCAGCTGATACAAATTCCTTCCCATATTTGGCAACAAATAACATTTGAGCCTGAAGCAACTCCGGCAGATCTGCACATCTTGGTGCAGCAAAACACACACTGGAAATAGCTTCTTTCAAGTCTAAAGGGCATTCCCTAAACATCGTAGAGGTGTAGAAAATCAATGTCGTAGAAGATCAGACAGCACATCAAAGATTAGTATCAGTTCATACGGATTGAAGAAATCAAGAAACTAATAAGTTACACAAATCAAGAACCATGATGCATAAAAGGAAATAATACAATTGCAAAGAGTAGCGCAAAGATAAAGTGACACCCATGAGAAGGTTTAGAGATATCCACAAGCCTTTTAGCAAATTGTTAATAATTATTGGTGAATAGTGACATGGTGAACGTTGAGGCCTCTGGGAAGATGGTGGGCATGCATGGAGAAACCCGTTTATAGGTTAGCAAAACCAAAGGTGCTAGCTCAGCAGGCATAGTCCACCTGCTTGAAGACATGAGACTCAACCCCCTTGGTACATCAACTTAAGGTTTCTCACCTAACAATTGTGCTCGTCACACTTGTTTTGCTTCTTTTTGGTTTTTCCCTACTTTTGTTCAAGTTTACTCCTAAAGCATGGAAGGAGAAAAAGAACTAACACACTTGAAAACTCTCTATGGAAGCATCATAAAAAGATGATTCTTGGTGTGTCCTGTATAGAAGATGGAGACAATTCATAGAAACACTGTCTAGAATATATGCCAAACATAAATCACCAAAGATGCTGTCAAAATAAACTTGCCAGAACAATTTATTGTCAAAAATTTGAAAACTCAGAGAAACACCAAGAGAATTTCAGGCATCATATAGTTGGTGATTATGCAAAATGCATGATCCACATTTGCTATCCTGATTTTTCTGCATTCCAAAATCTTTAACTGAACATTTAGAACTTCTGATTTTGATTTTCACCACTGCCTTATTTAAACTATCCAATGCAACACTCTCAAGCAAAAAATATCCCCAATGTCCCACGACAAGGTAGGAAGTTGCACCAGAGACCCACATTAATCGCAGCACAGATTTTTAACCATATTCAACCAACTAGTTGATAAAGTGACACAATTTGTAGACCCGGAATTAGGATAAGATTTCAGAGTATAAAATATATTTGATCCAGAATTCTCATTCAGAATTAAACCTTTGTGCTTCAATAATGGGAAGACGGACAGTTATAAGCTCACAAAACAGCTCAACGATCTCCTGTGCAGCCATCATTTTCTCTTCCCTGATTATATGCTCTACCTAAACAGAATAATCAAAAAAAAAAGGGGGAAAAAAAGTTAATACCAGTCTAAAGCCACTGTAACTAAAAGTCTCCCACAGCTAATCCTTTATTCTTGGATGAAAGTGTTAACACACTCTTTCAAATATGCATACACGTTATATGGGATCCCAAGAATAAAAGAAATTAGTTCGTACCCTAATACGAGCTGTGGCTTCTTGACCGGTCTCAAGGAGCTTGGCAATATCTCGGCGCATCTGCTTAACTTGAATCTCTCTCCTGTTTCTCAGCAACTTTATACGCGGAATTGTCAGCTTCAGCAGCGTTTTACTGCAAGTGACAAAGACAAATACAATATAGAGTTATTAGAATCATCAACGATCTACAAATATGAGCTGCATCCAATTAGAAACAACACAATATCATGACCAGGCATACATTTCTGTGCACACGAATCATGGAGACAAACAAAAACAGATGCAAACACAAACTCTTATTTGTGGCTATGACGTAACTCGTTCATTCTACCCGTGATTTGCCAGGGGATACAAACACATTTTCCAGTCACGATCGAGGTCGTAGCAATTCAGATATCAATTAATCGTAGGAAACGATAAGTGAGAACACAATAATAACCAGCAGAGTTCAAATCCAGCACTCCGTGCCTGTTTGGTAGCGCGGAAAATTGAAGAAAATAGAAGAAAATCGAAATTCTGGACATTTATTAAAAGGGGCTAAAGAGAATCCAATAAATTGAACAGAATAAAAAAGGCCTACGATTTTAGAAGTTCAATATTCTAATTCGACAAGAAAATTACCATTTGGCGGCCTTGAAACCCTTGTTGAAGAAAGAATCGAGCATCGACATAGTCCCGACTTCAAAGCTCAGAACACAAATCCCTAAAATGAACAATAATAATAATAATAATAATCCAACGCGATCAATCAGCAAAGAGTAGAGAGAATAGAAAACGAAGAACAAATTGTGAACATATATGCGTTGTTATATAATAAATATTTATATAAATATATACATCTATAAACATACCTGCTCCTCTAAGGTAGGACAGGGACGCGTAGCTTCCTCCAAAACTTAACTTATGATCGAAGGATCTGATCGTTTACTAGTTTGTTTAATTTGGTTCATTCCTTATTATTAAGTCGAAATAACTAGAAATTTTGGAAGATGAGATAAGATGAGGTTGGGAATGATAATGGCACCGACCATGGACCATAGTAATTCTTTCGAGGTTTTAGTTTTAAATAGGAGTGATACAGGTAAGGTTTGTAAAAGAATTAGCCAAACTCTAAATTTTATAAAAATTAAGTCTTATTTTATGTTATTATATTTAATATGTTCTTAAATTATATTTAAACAACCGTTAAAATCAAAACCCTAATTCTAATCCCGTTGTCGATTCCTTCCTTCTCCTCTGATGTTGGTGTCAACGTTGTTGACTCATTTTCTGGTACTATCTTCGTCTTCTTCTTTTTTAGTCCTTCAACGTTGACTCGTTTGCAATATTAATAAAGTTTTATTGACAGCAAACTCTTTTACAGATATTACAGTACGGACATTTATAAAAACCTTTGTTGCTATTCTTTGTAGAGCCAACCATTAACGACTTTACATCTATCGCCGATCGTCGACCACCAAACCTCTATCACCGATCTTTTTTCTTACCTCGCCGACCGTCAACAAGTTTGATTGTTGACCATCAATTACGAAATCTCCTGTCAACACTAATAACAATTGAAAAAATTAAACTGAAAAATTTTTCGTTTACAAAAGAAAATTCTCAGTCATTCCTTTATTTTAACAAAAAAAAAATTGTAATAAAAACTACGACCTAAGGTTAATTTTTTGTTACAAAATATTTTAATCAATCCAATTTATCTCTAGTAAAAAAGTATATATTAAACTTTAGATACGTGTAATTACTCACAAATTATATATATTTAAAGGCTTCTATTTCAAAATATTAGTGTTATTACGCATAATACTTCACATATTACCTTGTTCTTTTAATGGATTTTATAGTTGACAGTACTAAAATAGGTAGCATAACACATTCTTTTCAAGATTAATATGTAATGATATGTTTGATTGATTGAATTAGATATGAAATTGAATTATATATCTTATGAAATAATATTTTTTTTGTTTGAATTCAATTAGTAAACAAATTATACATCAATTAGATAATTAATTTTATAAAATGTAAGATATACAATACTTAAGAGAATATAGTATTAATAATCTATTCATTACTAGTCTTATAAGACTACTTATATAGTAAAATTATATATTTTCTTATTATTAATTCGATCAATTAAGATCAATTAAACATGACTTAAAATGCGGTAATCTATCTTCTATCTACGCCAAAGAGAAAAATAAAAAATTGAGCAAGAATCTCTCAAAATAGAATATTCATCATTTGCAATTGTGTATGAAACTTAAGCAATAAGGTACAGTTTAAGGAAAACAATATACCTTCAAGCATAGTAGCAGACTATAATTTATACCTTGGGGGACCACAACTGTACAATTTTAAAAATTAAATAAACAGTATAAGTAATAAATTTTTTCAAATTTGGCCCTCGCCTGCCATATAATGTGTCCATCCGCGTCCAATTTCCTTTCTCCCCACTGCATATGCCTCCTCCATCTCTATGACCTTAAGGTGGTGTTTGGTTCATTAGAATGATTTTTAATAGGAATAGAACTGTACGGAATGACCTGTAAATTATATTTGTTTGATGGGTTGAATAATCAACCCAAACGAAAAAGATGATCACCAAGTCTTCAGGTGTTCCGTTCGCTGGGTTCCTGCAAAATAAACCCACAGCCTGTGGTCAGAGGGAGGGCATAAGACGCCCAAATTAGCTGAGGCTTTGAAAGAGAAAAACTATGTCTTAAAAAATGCAAGTTCTTGTCTTCCAACTGAGAGAGGGGGACATATATAAATGTATGGAGAGAGAGAAAATGCAGGTTCCTGTCTTCTAACTGAGAGAGGTGGATATATATAAATGTATGGAGAGAGAGAGAGAGAGAGTTGTCCTATTAGTTATGTATTATTTCATTCTTGTCATGATGGGATGCTGAGATGATGGGTTGATAGATTTATGTTAGGAGAGGATTATCTCCCCTCTCTGAAACTAAGATTGAAATGGATATGAAATGACATGGAATAAGGTGAAAATTGTGATTTCTATTCCAATGTTTGTTTAAAACATAGGAATCAAACTTATGAATTAAATTCAAAAATTCCTAAAATAAAATAATATTTATATGAAAATTACCAAAAAACCTTGTTTAATTTTTTTTATATATAAAAATTACAGTTTCTATGTGGGGTAGCGGGGGGAGTGTCAAGGGACCAGAGTCAAGAGTTCGGGATTAGGGATTCGGGAGTCATGATCTGAGGTTCAAAGGTTTGAGAGGTCAAAGATTGGAGTTCGGGGGACCAAGGTTCAGAGGTCAAGGATCTAAGAGTCTAGAGTTAGGGGTTTAAGAGATTGGGGTTCAAGGGGTGAAGGGTCAGGGTAGGGTTTAGGAGTCAAGGGCCCTAAGGTTTGTGGTGTAAGGGGTTAGGGGTTCAAGAGGTCGAAGGTCGAGGGGTTCGGGGTTTAGGAGTTAGGAGTTAAGGGTTGAGGGCTCGGAGCTCGATAGTGGGGTCAAGGGTCTTGGGTTCAGGGTTTGAGAGTCAAGAATTCAGGGTTCAGAGGTCAAGAGGCCAAGGATTTGGATGACGTGGTTAGGGTACGGGGTCCAGCTTCATGGTATGCGATTGAGATCTGAGGTTAAGGGTTGAGGTTCAGGGTCAGGGTTCGAGTCTGGGGTTGAGGTCGAGGTCGAAGTCGAGATCAAGGTTCGAGTTTGTGGTATGAGGTCGAAGTTGAGGTCCAAGGTAAAGGGTTGCGGCCCAACGCCTTGGGGCCGGGGGTCGAGATCTAGTGTTTGGGGGTCAAGGGTCGAGATTTGAGTTTGTGGTCAGGGTCTGGGGTAGAGGTCCAAGGTCAAGTTGAAGCCAGGGCCTTGGAGTTGAGAGTCGGGATCTAGTGTTTAGGGGTTAGGAGCCGAGGTTCAGGGTCTAAGGTTTTGGAGTCGAGGCCCGGAGTTTGGTGGTCGGGGGTTGAGGAGGTTATGGTTAGGGTTGGGTCCAAAGCCGAGGGTTTAAGGTTGTGGTTAAGGTCGAGGGTCGGGGTGCTAGGGATCCAAGGATCTAGGGTTTGGGGTCGGAGTCAAGGATCGTGATTTTAAGAGGTGGTGGTAATTTATGAAATGTATTATTTTTGTGAAATAAATAAAGAGTTATGAAAGTATTTGGATCTCAACAAAAAGAAGAAGAAGAAAGGAATAAAATGTTCACCATTCTGTAACTTTTCTAATAGAATGATCACTCTCATAAAATGGTGAATGACGTTCCATTAGGAATGAACATTTCATCATATTTTGTTGAACCAAATAACAGAATAGGTATTCCAATGAAAATGTGATTCCATTTCAGCCTTCATTCTACTAAACCAAACATGGCCTAAACATATACCTATCAAAGCAATTTGAGCACGACTATTTAAAAAGAAGCCACCAACATCCATATTGGAATAACTGAAACAAAGAAGGTATGTTGGGATTATCCGAAAAAGACAAGATAGCTAGTAAATTCATCACTTACTATCATCTATAAAAAAAATGTGAAAAAAAATCTCACAACAATCATGTAATATCTTGAAAATGTTAAATTACACGCACATTTCATCCAACGTTAAAGCCCACTAAAATTAGGCACTCGATAATTTCGTCAGCTCCCCAAAAGGTTGTATAAGGATATAAATTAAGCACCCCCAGGCCCCAGATCTTATCAGAATTTGAGAGAGACTAAGAACACAAAAACACATCAATGCATATATGTTTTGAATGCAATTTAATATGACAACAATTTGACGGGTATCCAATTTTGAACATGTCAATTTGCGTGAATTGGGGATATGTAAATGGTTTGGGAACAACTTTGCCAAGCATTTTTGGGAAGTGTAACCTGTCTTTTTTAGCTAATAAAGGAAAAAAGAACATACCTCTAATGTAGATCAAACTGTAAAGTAACGTCATAAAAGGCCATATTTCAGAATTTCAAAGACAATCAGAATAGTATCCCAGCCCCGCCAAACTTGAACCTTACACCTCCATTTTGGAAGGGTTGTAGTAGATGCACTCAAGCTAAGAGAAGGCATAATAGCAGAAGATAACAGGTGACAGATTGCGTCATAACAAGCCGGAAAAATTAAAAAATCCTAGCTAATTTATATAATGACAGGTTTGTTTGTAATTTTCAAGTTTATATATCATATAGGCTCTGAATGCAGATCAAGCATACTAAGAAACCATTTGACCTTTGAGATGCTGCAGATTCCTGTAGCAGAGAACAAACAGATAATAACAGTAATCCTTACACTAAAACTGAGACATACAAAATGAATAACTGCATAACACTTAGAGGAGTAGGTGCCTAGTGGTTTCGTTGACAACAAAAGAAGAATGGGAATGAAATTCTATCCTTCACTTGTGCTATCAATATGGTACCTCAAAAAAATGTTCATCAACCAGTACATGAGGTCTTGAATGAGCAATAGTGACTACTCATTCACATGGACAATTTATCATGCTAACAATGGCAAGCTTGTGTAGGATTCCGAAATAAGGTCCCCTTCCTTCTTTTCGCATGTAAAGATTCACAATTTCATATGGTGCAGCAACAATAGCTCATTGATTGTTATTTCTTATTTTTTCTCTTCAGCAATACCAAATGACGAAAATAATTTCTCCCTTAAAAAGGCAGGTCTACGTTCTTCAAGATACAAAACAAGTAGCCGGATACCAGACCCTTTATGTTCTTATAGAAAACACACATGCCACACACATAAGGAATTACGCAACAAGGTATTAACACGACATCAATGCTTAGAGGAAAAAATGAAATACCAGAATTACTTGGATGTTAGTGCATTTGGGTACAGGGGAGTGATAGAACTTCAAGCATGAAGAACAACAATTATTTAACGAATGTACATCAAGGAATTTAAGCAATTTGATCATTTTAACATCTAAACAGTAGTTGTATGATAAGGTTCTTATTTGGTCACATACTTCAAATATATATGAAAATAGATAGAACCCTAATCCAAGTAAGAACCTTTCAATATACATAGTTTCTTTACATAATTTCTTTACGTTGAGATGATGTCAAATGTGTCCAGTAAATGGTTCGTGATACTTATCATAAAAAATAAAAAATATCCATGACAAGAATTTTTTCCCATTGGTAAATAACCCTACCAGCCAACTGGTGCAAGCAAAGTTAACAGAACAACCTAGCCTGCCAACTTGGAATCAATTTATAAGGATACATGTCAAGCTGAGAGCAGGTCAATAATAATCACAAGCATTCATCAGAGTTTGATCCATAAAGTCAATGCCAAATACTGGGGTTTACCAGATCTCTGATTTCAGTTGTGGTTTCATCCACACCAACGCCTTATCTTAAAATTCACCTATAGAACAGGAAAACATGTAGAAACCAATATTGAAAGTCACTAAAAATCAAAAACAAAAAAAAAAGAAGAAAAACTTCAAGTGCTCCTTTCGAAAACTTGAAGGATAATTCAAAAATTTGAAGGATAAATGATGACTGTCTCAGCTGCATACCCCCTGGTATGAAGGTGAAATCTGCAATCCTTCTCTCAAAGTTCCAGATTATCTTATCGCATCCTTTAGACAGAAATATACCAGAGCTCGTACACAATAAGCAGATAAGGGGAATATTGCAAGGCCACCTAAAAATACCAAGAGAGGTTGTAGAATATGCAACTACTATTTTTACTTTTGCTAGTTGTGCTATATCTACAACAGTTGACTTTTGCATATGGGGTTTAGTAAGATTGATTAGGTATTCACATTCATTCTTAGACTGCACAAAAAAGATGGATAAAAAATTTAGTGCTCAATTACTTATCTTAGGCAACATCCAACTGAAATCCTCAATTAAGCATGAAAATGTTTAGATATGCATACATATTCCCAAGTCCAATGTCATTTGATATGCATATGTGCACGCACACATATAGAGAATTAACATATAAAAATAGAGTATACTCATGTATTACAATAATAGGGCGTGAGAAATTCAATGAAAGCACAAAGCAGTTGAGTACAAAAGGAACAACTCATACTCACAGCAGCTGCATGAAGAATTTTGAACACTAGAGGATCTTCTTCAGGTTCAGATGCAAATTGTAAAGTTTACAAGATCCAAAGATTCTAGATGTACACCGTATAGTGTAATTCATTCTTGTCCAGGCACCAATTTGAATGTGGGTTCACAACTACATACATATTTACCATCTAGTGCTACAGCAGCAAATGTCTTAACCCCTTTTACACCCCCTCCCCTGGCGTGACATGACAAAAAAGGTGAGTACCTCAATAATCAAAACATATCAGATTCTTCACAAGTTTCAATCGAAATCCAGAACTCAAATCATGCAAAATCGAAATGGTCGTTACACTTCACATAAGAGTACTAATCTAGAAACAATAAAATTGACTAATTTTTTCATGAGTTAACACAGATTAGAATATCCACAAGTTTCGAACGAAATTCCACAACTCAAATCATGCGTAATCAAAATGGTAATCAAAGTTCACATGAGAAATCCCAGTATATTATAACCTACTAATTTTGGCATAAGTTATCAGACCAAATGACACAAATGATTCAAAAATACTATAAATTCAAAAACTAACCAAGAAATTATGATAAATGAAAGCTCTAAGCTCCCACGAGACCTTCCTCTTTCAAAACAAATAAAAGAAGCATCCTTCACATAGGTGATGCTGGTAAGAAATTATATTACCCAGTGTACTATCACAATAAAGACACCCACATAGAATGCACAAAACAATGTTGTTGTCCATGGTAAAATAAAGTTCCTCCAAAATCAGAAAACAAAATCAGTCACGGAAACATTAACTTAAAACTAAGCAGACGCATTTTTTTGTCAGCACCAAGCAGCAACAACTGTGTGCATTGCTTTCCTTTGCACCTTTGAAACTTCAAATTCCATCATTGGGACATTTTTTTGAGCTGGGATCCATTAAATGCCAAAGAAACCTAGGAGCTCCGAAAGTTAGAGAATTCATGTCTTCAGAGGCAACCGAATAAACCTGATACAAAAAATGAAAATTTGGAATAAAAATAATTAAAAATTAAAATAGATTGATATTACTCGAGCTGAAATTTTGACGGATATCAAATACTAGTTATATGACGGTCTCAAGCTACCTGCAGAACAAGAATGGAATATATTAACCATGGGCAATTGGGGAAAGAACTTAAACTCACTAAAAAGGGGGCATAAGAGTTGTCAATTGGGATTGTGTCGATGAAGCAGGGGCCAATGATTTGGTAGACAGTGAAAAACTTGGAGGTTGACTGGGAAGACCTAGGGAAGTAGCAGTGCTGGTGGTACTAGAACATAGAGGAAGATGCAGCAGCTGCAGTACCGGCAGTTGAAGCTGCAGTTGAGGATGCATCACTCACATCAGAATACTGGCATTGGAGCATCCAAAACTGTAGAGGTACAACCGATTTCAACATCTTGGGCAAGTGTGATTCTATAAATTTCCAAGCTTTGTTGCATTGGCACATATGTTCTAATGTAGATCTATTTTGATGAGTTACAACAGGGGGAAAAAAAGCCATATTTCTTAAAGAAAATCTCAATGCTGATTTATCTTCTACATTGGCCTTTTTAAAATTACTAGCGACAGGGCAACGAGCAAGACACGCAACTGGATGCCCGTTATATTTTTGTTTCTGTAAAAATGAGTTTTCCACAACATATTTAAAATGACTTCTTTATAAAAGGTTGAATATGAATTATTGAAAGATATAGGTAAGAAAGTCGAGGACAAAGGTGGTTCAGGGTGCATTAGCTGTGAAATGTTGCATACAACTTAAAACTGCATAGTAATGTTTAAAGCAATATGAGGAAATTATGATCAGTAAATTTCATTAACAATGTTCAAATTTCATTTATCACTTATAATATATAAAATGCATCAAAAAGTGTTGGTAATGCTATTTTCAGGATGTGTACGTTACAAGGATTTGGGTAGAAATCAACCCCAAAAGCTAGTTATTGAGGTGAGGGCGCTCTCATGCTAGGCGTGTAATTTAGGCCCGGCTCGGCGGGCTCCCGCCAAATGTTCGGGCCGGGCCGGGCCGGGCTTTTTCCTCGTCGGCACAGGCCCTAGGGGCTTGGGCTACTGCCTCAGGCCTCGGGCCCGGGCCTTTGGGCGGACCTCGGGCGGGCCTAACCGGGCCGGCCCGTTTTTTGGTATTTTTTAAATTCAAATTTACTATATTATATAAGTTTATTACATTATATAAGTTTATTATATTATATAAACTTATAAGTTTTTTTTTTATATTCAAATTTATTATATTATATAAGTGTATTAATCAATTAAATGAAGTAAACTTGAACAATTGAAATAATAAAATGCGATATAAATTTTATTAATCAAAAATAAAATGTGAACAATTTTACGCATTATAAGTGTAATGTACATATTAACAAATTAGAGAAATTGCATCACTATAAGTCAAGTCCATCTCAACTAGGTTGCCGCATACAAGCCTAACAATCATTTCTATTATTCTCTACTTAAAATACGTGACAAATGAAATGTAAAATTATAAATATAAAATAAGAAAATTTACATATCTAACAAATAATCTAAAAAATCAGTTTGAGCCTGCTAATTCTTCAGGCGTTCCAGACGTGATAGATTCTATATATGCTTCGAGTCTTTCCTTTTCGTCCATTTCTTGACACATTTTCGATGCGTAAAGTATGTCCCGTGTAATCATCAATACTTAAACCATCTCCGGAGTGAGCCTTGATCTGTAATTGTTAAGCACCCGTCCACCTGCACTGAAAGCTGACTCCGAAGCAACTGTAGAAACAGGAATAGCAAGTATATCGCGAGCTATCGCGGCCAATACTGGCCACGGCACCTCGCGTTGCTTTCAAAAATCTAAAATATCAAAATTATCTCCATCTATATTTTCTACAGTATCAAAATAACGTTGGAGTTCTGTGATAGAACTCCCATGAACCTCATAAAGTCGTCTATTTTTTATAATAGATCAATCATCGTTACGACTTCGAGATGAAGTCCTAACCGCGAGTTGTGTTGATTGTGGTATTATTTGAGTTTTATATTCATCATATAAATATTTAAGTGTTTCATTTACTAGTTTTTGTTGGTTTATATTACCATAAATATTTTCTAAAAAATATTATAAACAAATATTTTTATTCTTAAGATCTAGTATGCAGGCTATTCTAAAAATATGTATTATTTCATTATAATATTTATCAAATTTATCTTTCGTACTAAATATCATTTAATAATAATTTAGATTAAGTAAAATTTCATCAAATACTGCACTAATTTGTTTTAATTACAATAAAACTAATGAAGTAGTAGGAGTGTAAATAAAAGAAAATAATTTTGTTACTTGATCAAAAATTTTATAAAATTTTTTATATACAATTAAATTATCCCAATCAGTAGACATTGGTGGAGAAAAATTAATATATGTATTTATTTCACAAAATAAATCAATTGCTTTTCTTTGTTTTATTGCTAGTTATAACATATTATATGTCGAGTTCCATCTAGTTTCTACATCATGTTATAATTTTTTACATTTTATATTTTCTTGTTAACATATTTTTTTATACAAATCAACTCTTCTATCACTACTATTTATACATCTTACTGCTAACCTAACACTTTCAAGAAACTCATTATAATATTTAAATCTTTCTTTCACAATTAAATTTAAAATATGTGCGGAACAACGAACATGAAATAAAAAACCAGATAATGAAAGTTTTAAATGACGTTTTAAATAATTAATACGTTCATTATTATAAAAAGTATTATCTAAAATAATAAAAAATATTTTTGATGTAATGCTCCATGTACTTAGTTCTTACCTAATAACTATATCTAAAGATTGACCGGTATAGAAAAAGTCTATAGTTTTAAATAAAAATTTTTTTTACATAAATTTCAATCATTATCTATAAAATATGCTGTAATACATTGAAATTCTTATTTATTTCTAGCAGTTTATAAATCAAAAGTTAAACTAATTTTTCTTTTTAAATTTGTAAATAAATTCATTAACTCGATTTTAATTTCATCAAA
>JAOTRH010000022.1:6641245-6705272 GCA_034768845.1 Heliamphora exappendiculata | reverse complement strand
ATTCCACTTGGAGATCTCTCAACTCCCAGCTGCACAAATGCTCATAAATCAGGTGTTATATCAAAGGGGTCCGGTGGGTAGGTATGGGTACAGCGTCACATCACATGCCTTGTTCGTGTCTTCTTGTGGAAGTCTTTCTCTCCAAGACCAGTCAAGGTGCAAGTGCCCTAAAGAAAAGGGATGGTGAGACACCTTAACGCAGCCCCCAACTTTAGCCTCCCAGCCACACATCCTCTAGCGATCCCGAGTCGGGGTTATGGAGCACTCAAGCGCCTCATGACTGAGGGGCCAAGCTGGAGGCAGATCTCTAGGCCTGGTCTGGCATAGAAGCATCAGGAGCTCTTCCAATCATAGCTTGGAACGAGCCATGAGAGGCATGGCAGGGAGCAGAGCTAGGCGAGCTGACTCCACAACAATGATGTGGCTTGTCACATAGGCAATCCAAATACATGTACAGACCTATGCTAATTTATAAGTGAAAAGAACAAAATAAAGATCAAACGAAATCTCCCTTGTAATGTAAAATGAAAACAAAAGAAAATGATGTGGGTCATGGTAAGGAGCGCAATGTTTAAGGGTCATCCAAATAGTTAACGGCACAAAACTAGTCACTCCAATGCACGATTGTGAAAGATCTGTTAACAAAATTCAATAACTCTTCATAGCAAATTCAACATGAAATCGATACCGTTATAGGTAGTGTATGTGCACTCTCCAGTAAAGTGCTTGACGAAATGACTGAATTCACATTCCATACAGATTTGTTAAATTGTTGAACTTGCTTTGAAGACCTGCAAAAGAAAACAAACAAAGGTCATGCACAGTAAGGAAAAATCACCACAAAAGAACACTATGTTACCATAAATTAACGACTGCCACGCAAGCAAGGCACCTGAAATAAGTTATAATAGTCAAAACAGCAATTTCATACTAATATGGAGTGGTTTGGCTCACAGGACAAAAGATGGGAAGACTTTGGCCTCCCTTCTTTAACATTCTTCAAAGACTATATGGAAGTAATTGATGTAGCATAATTAACCAGAAAAATACTTGTGCTTCTCATTTTGTTTGATATTATAGCAAACAATCTTTTGCGAATGTAAGGTAAGACTGCGAACTATAGGCCCATCGTGGTCCGCCCCTCTCCCCGAAACCCGCATACGCGGGCGCTTCGTGCACCGGGCTGCCCTTTTTTATTTTAGCAACTACTAATAATAAATCTAGCTATTTATCTCTTTTTTCTAAAATCTAATTTAATATACCATTGATGAAATGTTCAGATAAATTTATGTCCGGAACAAAAGAAAAGATTTATTTTTAACATGAGGTCTTTCAGGAACCATAAAAAGGAAGATGCCAAAAAGAGGGTTCCCTAAATAAACATCCGAATCGTCCATGAATCTCAATGACTAAGAATTAGTAGTTGATGCGGTAAGCAAATATAGAATACCTGGAATCTCACAGAAAGATTGATTTTTATGAATTGTTCATTAGGTAATTTCAAATAAGTCATATCTTAGTCAGACTAATAAATAGAGCTGGGCCTACTCAACGGCTAAAAATGGAGATGCACAAAAGAGCCTTAATTTGAGGATGGAAAGGCAAATTGCATAGACCTATTCAATGTCATGTAGCAATCTAAGGAAATTGAATTCGTTAATATGAAAAGTCCGTAGAGTGGGTCTCTAATCCAACTTGACATTTTAATGGCCTTTAAGTACTTCAAAAAAAAAAAGAACTTCTTAAAATAGCTTATTATAGACAACATTCCTTGGCCTGTTTCTTCGAGCATCAAGTAGCCCTCGTTTTCACTTTCCCTGTTCATCTATTTAAAGATCCCTTAGATGGGTCAAATGCCAAAGAGATTTCAACTAGGGGGAATACGACCAGATCAAATAAGGCATTATAGCCATATCTTGGTGAGCAGCTCTTTGTGCTTCCGGAAATTTTGGCATATCTTGAGATGGTTGGTGTGGCCCACACCTTCAAGGATTTGATCCTGAATCCAATCCAGAATCATTGAAAAAGGCTTGGAAAGATACAAAAGGATGGCAGTGGAGAGCCCCGGTCAACAAACAAAGTAATTGATACCTGAGTGTACAATCGACCGCATGTCAACTCTAGCCTCTAGAACAGCATCCAAATTCTTTTGTATCAGCACGTGTTTGTCCTTATCATCTGTTGGATATAGTCGACTCACACAAATAAATGTAGCACGTAGACTTTCAATTTCACAAGTAACTAGTTCCACCATGGCATCTCCAGGGACCGATCAACTAATAAAAGATTCTAAGAATGGGGAGCGAGAGTGAGCCTATGTTTGGACTAGCTTTTTTTGTAGGTTTTTTGGCTTTTTGACTTTTTTTGTGAAAAAGTATATGCAAAAATATACAAAAAAAGCCATGTTAAACCAAACCAGTTAGCTTTTTTAAAGGCTTAACTTTTAAGTTAAGCTAGACCAAACATAGGCTGAGACTCTAGCATCACTATTCTCATCAAAGTAGTGTCTTCAGAGAGATATAGTCCCTATTTGATACTTGTAGGTATGTAGAGGCAATGTTAAACTTGAGTGGGTGGACTCTGAAAAGATGGTGTGCCCTTCAATGGTCAGAGACTGTTGGAGATAGGAGAGGAGAGAGCTCATGCTAGCCTTAGAGAGAGAGAAATGGCAGGGAAAAACTTAGCAGGAGAAGGTAGAAGATGATCTCAAAGAAGAAGTGTTTTCAAAGAGGAGGACGGCGGGTCACTGGAGGACAAGTGGCCCCTTCTTGTTGGCTCGACAACTCGGAGGTGGCACACTTCTCAGCAAGTCCTAGGTTCAGACTTCGGAGTTTGTAACATTGGAATTGCAAAGATAAATATGATATGTGAGCAATTGTATCATGTAGACCACCAAATGTCTTAGTCAACTCTCGTCTCTCTATATCTAGTCAAGGTGAAGCCACCCATGTAGAGGGCGAATCGAACTCCATTCACACACCCCTTGATCTACTCTCCAAGACACATGCCTTCAACGTTCCAAAGCGGGGGTACTTAAGCCATGCTACCAACTTAGAGTACTTTGAATGATCCTTTAGGAAAGCTTACTTGATGAAAGGACATATTGAGTGGAAAAGTGGCTAAGCGAGTAAGAATGTCACGAGGAAACGATTCTCTTAAATATAGATGAGACGTGGAACAGATGACTTAGCAAAGGCCAAGGACAGCTACCTAAGTCAGATGGTGCAAAGTTGTGCAGCTACCAGGTAGAGCCCAGTTTGCCCAACACTTTGACTTGCCCTCTGGTATTTTAGTGGACAACAACGCGCTAAGAACATAAATGCTCAAGACCAGGTAAAGGTTCTACAAGCCTCAAATTAGGCTAGGCTCGTGACTACATAATTCGTTCGTGAAATAACCGAGTAGCCAAGGAGCTGGCTAACTGAAGCTGAGGCAAGCCAAGCAGCTTGCTCGCTCTGAGGCGAGATGAGGCAACTCGCTTGTTGGAGGCAATTGGCGCCGCTCGCTGGTTGCGATGCAAGCTAGTCAGCTTGCTCATCGAAGGAGGGTTCTCTGAGGTGCCACGTGACAGCAATCCTTCCATATACCCACAATACCTATGCTCTTTGCATGTGCATTCATCTTCCAATTACGGCAGACCATATGACTCAATCATGAGCCAACCAGTAAGGATTTTACAGCCAGTTTAAATTGTATGGTTGGCAAGTATTACTTTGGATTTCTATAATGGTTTACTTCCTAAGAATATATCCATCTCTGGTTTGTGAAACTTGTTTGTGTAAATAGTGGGCCAAAATGATGATGGACCTGTCAAGTATCACACTAGGGAAATAGAACAAATACCTTGAACAAGCCATTTTCAAGGAAAAAACAGAACGAACTTCCTTGGAAGACGAAAGAGTGGCCAGCAACTTTGCAAATGCTTCAAAAGTGGATGACTCGGTGGGAAGATCTAAGCATAATGAGTTATAACAATAAGCTGTTACACATGCCACACTTTTCTTGAGAAGTGAAATCCCTTTTTGCAAGTCTAGGTGTGTTTCAACTGAATGTGGTGAAGCCAAATAATAATTGAAGCTACTACCACCAGAAGAATCCAAGCGGGGCTTCCTCTCAGACTCCATTGAAGCAACACCGAAATTACTTGAGCTTCGATCGGACCATGAAGTCTCCCCACCCGTGGAGCAACTGTTCTGGCGCGGTATAAATAGTGGATATTCATCACTGCATGACAACAATTATAGATCAGTCCAACAGTTGATAAATCTAAGTAACCATTATTTCCAGTCAGTAGTACCTTCTGGAAGAAGGACGGGCATCCCAATAGGAATCTCGTTGCCATATTCGGGAGCAAGAACCCTGAAACAATATTTATGGCAGGAATACAGCAGAGTTATCAGCCAAGAAAGCACCAATTGTTAGTTTTTTGTTTCGAGCCTTACGGTTTAAAACCTCAGTTTGACACTAGACAACACAACTTCAAGATGAAAATATAAAGGCGACTTAAAGTGGAAAATAATCAAGAGTAAAATTGGCAAACATCCATTATGGAGTAAATAATCAAGAGTAAAATTGGCAAACAGCCATTATGGAGTAAATAATCAAGATTAGAATTCATATCACGCATTATGGAGTAAATTAAAATGCACTTATTCAGACCAAACTAAAAAGCAAACAGGCCTGCTGACACATATACATGAAGATTTCCACTTCCCACAAAATGTGTTACCCAAAACCATAGTACGGACTGCTCCTTAGCTTATTAGAGATGCCTTTCAGTTAGCTTTTATTTGTTCTTATATCATCATGCAAAACTTGGTTCTTTAATATTAACATCCTCGTTAATTTTCAACATTCGATCAAAATATTATTTAGTATATGCTACACTACAAACAATAACTCCACTACAGGCAAACATGCCTAAAGAATTATGCATGCAACACCACTACCAACCACAAATGGGCATATCAAAGGTACATATTATGGAAGGTACAGTAAGGACTACAGTACCATAATAATAAACGGCCACCTGCAAACGTATCTGGTAACAATATTACATGTAGAAAGGTACCAATTAAGAGTACTAACCACCATGATCCCCCAGCAAAAAAAAAAAAACACCATGATCTTACTCTATTTATGAATATATAAATCCTGTCTAAGCTATGTTTTTAACCTGTAATTCCAGAAGTTGCAACTTTCCAGGAAATCTTATAAGCTACAAATTTGAAAATAAGGCAACAAAACAGCTTCAAAAGAGTGAAATTTACTCGATAAACACTAACCAGAACTTTAACAATTCGATTCAATATAAGTTGCAGACTACATCTTCGATAAAAACTACTGAGAATTCTCTTTTTTTTAGGTTTCTATATCTCCTACAGACATTTCCTACTCGATATTATTCTCACTCGAAAATGAACCTTTCAAAAATGAACCTGGAATTTATGTAAAAACTCAGCAGAGTCCAAGAAGTTTAAGATAACATGCACAAGGAACTTTGAACATGCATGGAGGTGCATCAAGGCTTACCGCAAAACCTGAGTTATGAAGTGCAGGAGCAGCAACATTGCGAACAACAAGATTTAAAAGCTGAACCATGTATCTGAGTTCCAGCCATTGATAAACCAATGATTAGTTTAAAACACAAGAACTTTCAAGTTGAACTAAACTAATTGAATAAGATAGCTAATTTCATACATAAACAAGATATTAAGTATTGCACGTAGATTTTTGCAATGCATCATAACAAGACATTGCATGCAATACATGATGGAATGTTTATTGGAGCTTCTTCTTAGGAGCAACGGTACAAATTTAACTTCTAAATAAGGAAATGCCTCTATAACTGGCAAAAGTGCGAAAAATGATGAGTCATTTCTGTTAAAATGAAACCCACAAGCTCCATAATAAGATGATACTGAATGAAAGAGGCAAACTCTTATAAGAACAAAAACACCAGAAGATTATTAGAGCACCTAGCAGCAGGAAGGGGACGCAACCATGATTCATTAACCCTAAGAAATAAATAAAGAGTACTCGGGAACGAACAAGCTGAACACAACTTGACTTTATTAGATCGTACATGTCTAATCATGACAATGAATTATATTGAAACCATCTTGATATTGGTTACTCACATTATGGGATAGTTACTAAATAATATAGCTCAAAGAAGGCCAACCATATAAAAAAATTGGGTTACAGGGTTAACCAGGTGTTGGATTGGATCTCATGGGGAGATCTTTATTGTCCTAAATTGGTCAATAACACCTAAAAGAATAACAACCCAAACTAAGCTTTGTGTCTCAATTAATTACAGTAGGCTACATGAACCATAGCACCAAAAAGAACATACAAATAAATAAATATATATGTATATGTATACATATACATAGATAAATAAATTTATATATATATATATACACACACACACAACTAAATAAAGAAAGAATACCCCAAAGAAGCAGCAAGTTCTTCAGATGGAATTGAATGGGGATCAAGTCCTCTTGGCAAGCGTGCATTGCAGATTTGATCATATTGACCACTAGATTCATCTTTTCTCTCTCCATCTATAATTACCTGAAGCATGAAAGGAATATAGGTCATTAAATCCACTAGGAACAATCACCCTAAAGAGTTAATTGCCTAGATTAAGGAACAATACATATATAAGAACAATGCCTATAAACATTAAAAAATAGTCCAATTGTTCGATACATTAATCATAACACTAAAGTTGTAAAGTTGGAAACTTGAGATGAATATACCGCGTACCCAAATTGAATATCAACCAATAACATGAGCCAAGACAAAAAGAAACCCTTTTTTTTTAATCTCTTTTAAGGAATGTTTTATATCTTGATCTATGTTATTAGAATCGTACGATTCACGATGAGTATTGTACGATTCGGTTCGATACATCTAGCAATCGATTCGTATCGATAGGGTGAATCGGCGAAAGCAAGAATAGTACGATTCACGATACATATCACACGATTCAATACGATTCAGTTCGATAAATTAAGGAATCAATTCAACACCAAACTAGTCTTGATTCTTGTTTCTTCTAACTTATAATTTTACATTATAGAGACTTGTCCCACGTCACTTTTTTAAGCCACCCAACCTTATTTATATATTCTAGATGTCTCTCTACCAAATAGTAATTAGTTTTGGATTGGATGGCTATAAATTCCAACATTGCATGATTACTATCAAAGTTGTGTGAGTAGTTTCGCGAGTTAAGTTTTCCCCCAGTGTCTATTTCATTCATTTTGTTTATTTTTATATCATCTTCACGTGTAACTGAGCAACATGTGCGAAGGAGTATTAAAGACATCCCACATTACTTTTTTAATCCATTCAAGTTTAATTCATATAATTTAGAGATCTCTCCACATATTGCCAATTGATTTTGGATTAGAAGCCCCTAAATCTAAAAATGTGTCTACGAATAATGCAATATAGGATCATTGATCACGATAAAACTCAGACCCACATCTCTTACCCTAAATGCAAGCGTCTTACCTATTACATTATATGCTCATCATTCAAAACAAGTTCCATTGATTTATGACTAAATTTTTTCATATTTATAATGCATCTTTAATATTTAACTATTTTAGATATATTTTTGATGTATTTTAGAAATTATAACCAAATCTTTACAATTCATGATTCGGAAAAAGGTAATTTTGATCCACGATTCGATTCTCGATTTGACAACTATGATCTTGATCATCAGAAATTATTCAAAAAAACGGTATTGTACGTGGTCATCTCTATTGATTATAGTTTAGCTACCTTTTTGACTAATAACAACCATGTTCCACAGGGCTTTGTTTAATGTGTTGAGTTTTTAACTGCATTTGTTTCTAAGGTGAATTACTTTGCAATTTCTACATAATACCAAGCAAATGCCTAAAAAATGAAAGATGGAAAAGACACTGCATAGAAGAACTTTCAAAAAAATAACTGAAAAACCATGCCTAAGTTGAAAATGCAGCCCTTTAAAGACTGGAGGTTAGGATTTAGGAGACACGGAACAAATTTTAAGCTGCTAGCCCAAAATAGTTAGAAAAGGCACCAAGAAGGCATGAACCGATGAACACTAACCATCCACCCCAAGGATACACAAGATGACCAGGATGAAAGGATCCCATTTAACGGTTTCAGCAGCGAAAGGCTTTGGTTCAAATCACCTCCTTTAGCCAACTCAAGGGAATTATCCAGGTAGTTAGCCAGTGCAGGTGGAAAAGGAGAGTCACATATTCCAGGGGTCAATTGTGTGCACTTCAAGGAACAAACACCTTGTTGGCAAGGGGGAAAATAAAGAGAAAATTGCACACCATGACACCATCATAGATAGTTCACATCTTAAGAACAAGACTGAGTATTCGAAAACTAATAATAGTGGAAAACTAACATCAAGTTCTGAAGGCATTTGAGTGACCCATATCCAACCCACCCCTCCCAGTTCTTCTATTAACAGAACCAGCACTAGGAATATGTGAATAGCATTGGCCTATTCCTAGAAAATCGACATGTAACAACATCTCATACTTGAAAAGTAATCAATCTTAGAAGGGCTTACCCGATGTTGTGGAAACAACTTGCATATCTGCTTTATAACAACTGACTGTTTATAAAGACGTTCAGAAGTAACTGCCATCTGCGATGCATAAATATCCTAAGCATTAAATATAATCGAACATCAATTACAGAACAACCAGGTTATATAGATATAGATATAGATATATCACAGACACTATCTTTTGGTCAATTCAATAGTATCATTCTTAGTCAAGATAAGCTCTACTGAAGAACAACTCATATTACAAGTATCAAAGATTAAGAGAACCAACCAAAAAAGAAAAAAGAAATTATGAAAAACCAATACTCACATGCCCCAGGCTGTGCGTACAAATAAGATTAGGGTAGAACTTTTCCAGTTGTTCCACACGATTTCTTTCCAACTGCAATGAGAACTCCAAGACAAATATATTTACTTATGATAGCAGAGAAGGTTCATTTCATGACTTATGGAATACTGTTTATAGTTTAATCAACCTTACAAATACAAAAGGAGAGTGAAATCGACCATACCGTAGTCCTGGATGATTCAAGCAACTCAAATTTGACTTTTAAATCATATGGCATCTTCTCAATCTTAGCCTTCCCTACATAAAACATAGTGTAGAAGTTCACACAAAGTAAAACATGGGCACAGCTTAAAATAAATTGCACGCAACAGTGCATGGCTGCCAACCTTGTGAGTATTGTTCTCTCCTAAGGCGAAGCTTCTCCCTCAATTTTGCAAGCGTCTCATTTTGAAGCACTCTCCAACTAAGCTGATCATCGGCCTTACCCTGATGCAGGTAAGGAAATTTGCTAATGTTGACTCAAACAAGAATAAAGCATTACTTTGGCAAAATGATTTATTAAGATGGCCATCCAGAAAGGAACAGCAATAAGTTAAGAAATGACAAAGTAGAAGAAAAATCAAAGGCACTGTATCTAAAAGAATTACGGGATAACTACGGAAGGAGAAGATGAGATAAGGACTAGCCTATATGAATCCATTTAGGCTTTTATGATATTTGAAATGAACATGAAACCAGTTGTTTTTAGGCTCATTGTCAACATTGAAGAGCTAGCGGAAAAAAGAAGACCAAATTAGTGTAAGTTGAGATAGTAAAGAAAGGAATGTTGGCATGTGATTTAATTAAATTTATGGCCCTTGATTATGTAGAATGGTGAAACAGAATTCGTGCAAAACCTCCAAAGGCTTGGTCCTTTGTACCAAGGGCTTGCAGTGTGGAGTATAACTTCCAAATAACCTAATGTTTCTAGAGGATAAAAAAAGCTAAAGAGTTATTTTGTTGGTTGGTGGATATAGAAAGAAAGCCACGTCAAACATGATGGCTAAGAAGATGAAATTCTCTCTACAAATTGGACAACTATGAATGAAAAATGTAAATGTAGACCAAATGGACACAAACGGAATGGATCAACAAAATGTTTGACAAACAAAAGATACTTCAATCAATAATTAGAGGGAAAGACCGCGGAAAAATTGCACTAAATATGAGGGGGAAAGAGAGAGAGAGGGAGAGGGAGAGGGAGAGAATCCTGAGGGAATCATTTTCCCAAGAACAACACAATCATTGGTTTTGACAATAGCAGAACCACTCATGCAAAAGTCTAATGCTCGACTAGCAACAAAACTCACTTAACTCTCAAGGGAGTTCAAATGTAGTATAAATGAAAATTACATCACAAATGTCATCTCTCTAGGACTCATAAAACTTAAGTTGAATATGAAAACATTTAAATTGAGTGGAGTTGAGACAAGATGGAAACTCTTTCTTAGATGCCAATAAATACATTGTCATTAGTGATTTCTCCACCTTAAGGTTCACTCCAAATTTCCAATTAATGCTCGTCTTCCAGTAGCTAAAATCTTTGCAAATAAATTGCTTCTGCGGTTCTGCTGCTCAATAAACACGAGAGATGGACTCCGGATAAAATCATGAGAACTTGAGTTTTGTTTTAGTTTCAAATAGCAGGTTTTTGCAGTTCTTCCACGGAGTCATTTGTTGGTTTTCATTTTTGTGACGTCCTCAGCTGTAATACTGAACAAACTTTATATTTCAATACATGCTTAGAAAGAGAAATATGTGCAATACATGAAACTGGAAGAAATGGATGGATTTACTGAAATGACATTTGGATGACTACCCATTATTGGTATATATGCCTCAAATGCAAGCCTTTCAAATGTGCTTTCGTCATATCACTGATTCATTAGAAACGTTCATATCCAAATTGTTAATCTACGCAGTGGAAGACAGATAACAACAGAACGGATATTCAAAACATTAACAAAGCCAAAGGATCTGGAAGTTCACAAGGGACAAAATAGGACCTTTGCCACGAGCACTTCACTCAATCTTGCATAAAGTAACTCCCGGCGATTCTTCAATGATTTTAAAATAGTGCCATATTCATTTAGCCTGCATGTAACGAAACAATAAGATACCATATAATAAGATAACCATTTCTGGGTATAAAATTAGGAACATGGTAAACAAACTCGTCTAATATTATACTTGATGCATACACACGAAGAACCTAATTGGCAATTAGCTTAAAAGCTAGCACTTTTGTTGTTGTTGTTTTTTTGTTTTTTTTTTTTGGCATTTTTAACCAAAAAGCACGATTGGGTTTAAAGTAAGTTTTTTAATAAATTAGCTTTTAAGCTAACTTTTCTAAAATTTGTTGATTAGATAAAAAGTTAGTTTTTTTTTGCTTTTGTTCAAATTGGACATTATAAGCTTTTTACTTTTGTTCAAATTGAACAATATTACCCTTCTACATAGTTGATCATAACGATTACGTATAGCTGGCATTGGTAGTAAATTGAAGTGTCAGCTTTAAGTGAGACATTTGAGTTACCAATTGCAAGAACATGGCTCCTTTTGTTAGCTATAATATCACTACCTTACAGGTAGTTTTTCAAATTATATGGTAGAATAAAAATGTTGCGCATTTTTTAATATAATGACATGTCATAACAATTAACCCGATCTTTACACAATATATTTATTATGGTCCCTTTCTATTTGCAATAACACAATCGTAAATGCTTGCACTTTTGTTGGCCTTGTTATGAAATACCAACCATTCAAATATTTACACTGGTTGAGATGCAACAACACTACTATTAACCTCGATTATTTCATATTGTTTGCTAACTCTTACTGCAGATGGACAAGAAGTGCGCAATGTTCGTAACGAAAACACTAGAGAATGAAGAACTAATGGAGAATATATTCCATGGAACAACGGTCACTACACAACATGCATACACTCCTTGCGATCAAGTTGATGACACAATCCACGGCATACAAGAGGAAGCAGTGAAAGTGACGATACAGAGGTTCAGGCTGGTGGGAAAACTACAGCAGGTGCAGCCGCAAAATCAGGGGGGCAAAGAAGTGCACAAACCTTCGTGGAACAAACTACCACATTTTCCAACCGCTGCAAGCAAAAGTTGGAGGCCTTGCTAAACTGACTAAGTCCATGGGCAATCTCATAGAACATGTGAAGGCATAACGTCACAAATTCAATGCTCAGCATACCATTATCCATGAAGTTCAGGACAACAGAGGTGATGCACTTGCTACATTGTTGTTGCTTCCTGGCATCGATTCGGAGCACGAGCTTTACATGTTTGGGGCAAAGCTGATGGATACTCCCAACAGTCGCAATGTATTTATGAATCTTTCAACGCATGCACATCGATGTGAATGACTGGAAAGAAAAAAGAGAAATCGCGGCGATGACAAATCGATGAAGTTCAGGTTGTCCACCTACTTCATTCGACCTCCGATGTGAACTGGCTGTTCTTCTAGTGATCTTCAAAATGGACAATTTTTTGGTTGTTTTGCTTCATATCTGCCACAAATGTTTCTTCTGAATGTTGCTAGATACGCTGGTTATTATATGGGCACTTGTTTTAGTGCCTAAAATCCACTAAGTACTTTTGACTATGTATAACTAGTTTTGTGTGTTACTAATAGTTTGGACCAGTTCGTGTGTTAAACACTTTGGATCAATTATTTGGACCAGTTATATATATATATATATATATAGGGGTGTGTGTGTGTGTGTGTGTGTGTTTTGAAACGATTCTTCTATGGATAATTGATCCCAAAAGTAAGTTCTAACAAGTTGGATTTTGCTTAAACTGTAGGGTTGACATACAAGCACAGCGTGTTTGCCGTTAGCCATGGACCAGTATTGGCGAGATGGTCATTTTCTTACAAATGCTCAATGCAACAGTTGTACAACAAGAGCGGAGGATGATGGCATCCCTAGAAGTTTGCAGGATGTGTTCACCAAATACGCTAAGGATGCCATCGAACGGCGAAACAAAGTACTGCTTAAAGCACACAATATTATAGAAAAATACAAGAATTTCCATATGGCCAAGGTGTCGCGTCGTATATCATTGCAAAGTGGGGGGAGAATGGGTCCAAGAACATATTCATAGCCACAAGTAACGTTTTCAAGAGAACTTGGCCATGCCAAAAATAGTATTTAAAAAGTTGTGTATGATGTTGCAGGATGAGTATGGACTGACAGTGGGTCGAGTGATGCCGAGTCCATTGAACAAAGTGTTGCAATATTGATATGGCTTCTCAAAGAGGAGAAGAATCGGGCATTGTAGGAAAGATTCCAACATAGTGGGGAGACTAATGTCAGCACTGAAAGAAAGTATTATGACCAATGAGAAGATTCCAGGCAGGTGATATTCAGCCGACGAGGGATTAAAACGATGTGCATCCATATCTATCACCAAGACGAATGTACCGTTCCTTTAAGGTAAGTGTAAGCTTACATTCATTTTTATTTTTGTTATGCAAGCAAACATGTTTTATGCAAATGAACATTGCTAAATGTTTATTCTTGTATCGATAATTTGTACAACCCTCTCTCATGTAAATGCTTTCAATTCCAGAACTAATCGATGTGATTAAGAGAACGTGCCAACCTATGTGACGGGCCCTATGGATGATACCTTTTTCTTGCATAAAGGCTATCACACAGAACTTAATAGCAGTTTGTGACTACGACTTTTGTTTCACTTTCATGTCATCTGGCTATTAAGGCATCATGCATGATGCATGGATATTCAATTTGGTCGTACAAAATCCAAGGCCACAATTTTTGAAGCCGTCCTTCACATTGTCGATATATATGCATGTTTCAACTACCATACACATTTCAATTCGTAGTATACGTATATATACATTGGCATTGAATAAATATATAAGGTAATGCAATCCTAGGGTGGTCATTTCTCATGTCAGCAATGAAACAATGAAGTACTACCTTGTAGATACGGGTATGCAAACAAAAAGGAGTTCTTAGCACCATATAAAGGGAGAAGGTATCATCAAGCAGTATTTCAACAAGAAGGTGAGCCGAGAAATGGTTACGTACGATTCAGTAGGGCCCATTCGTCATTGCATAGTTGTATGACTTGTATCAAGCGGGAATTTGGGGTATGGAAAGAACGGTGGGACTTTCTACACAACATGAAGGAGGTCGAGTTCAAATTGCAATGCGAGCAAATTGGGGCATCTACAACGTTACACAACTTTATCCGTAGGAACAATGACAATGATGAGCAATTCCAAATTGTGCAAGACACAAGGACTATGAATTTCAAGACATGTGAGATGCACTGAGTGTACCGTTGAACAATAATGTCGACCATACACATGGTGAAGATGTCGAAATGAGGGAGCTCCGGAATGACATTACCTAAGCCCTACAACGAGATCATGCACGTTAGCAACCCCTCGGATAGTGTACTGGTGGTCGGCTGTAGTGCAGGGTTAGATTAGTTATGTTATGATTTATGTACTTATTCGACGCAGTTGTATTAAATATGTACATGCTACATTTTTAGGGTTTTGTAATTATCAATGTTGTTGTGTTAGGGATGGATATGACGTTCATACTACACTTCATTATTAATTGTTTGTAGTATTTGAAATGAATACACTGATTTTGGTTCTTTTCGTTGAAATTATTAAATTTTTTATAGCATAACGGACACGAAACACTTACCAATTTTGATTAAATAAATTTTTAAAAAAAGTGCAAATAAAAAAAAACAAAATCAAATCTGTGATTTATTGTATTGTCAAGGCTTGTTTTGCACATTTTCTTACGGATTTTTTCATAATTTGTTGTCCACATTTTTATGTTTCTCAGCTTAAACCGATCAGAGCCGTCGACAAAATATACTAGTCTGAGCAAATGAAGAAAAATACTAAAAATAAAAATAAGTTCCATAAAATAAGAAAATAGTTTACAATTATCCCATAGAATGCAAAGGCAATTTTAATAGAGACATTGGACGATTAATGGAGATATGGGTCAACAAATTTGTTGTGGAGGGGGATGGGTTAGGAAAACAGAAGTGGCAATGCATGTGACGATTAATGGAGACATGGGGAGCAATATATAACTACTTATGATACTAGAAACTGCATAGGGGTAGTTTGGTAATTTGATTACCACAAGGGAAACATGCAAATAGGCAAATTTATCCCAAACACGAAACTAAGCCAATTATCCCAAACAAAATTAGCTTATTTCATCTCTACTTTTTTCTAAATAAGCAAATATGAAATAACCCAATATCCCGGATGGGGACATTGTCTTTTATAATGGAATGGGAGTTTAAATAGAGTATTCTAGAAATTAGAGTTTTAATTTGATTTTTTGGATTTCTCTTTAGCTTTTTTGCCAAACGGGAATTTTTTAACTTTTTAGGCAAAAAGCTGAAAAGCTCAATCAGGCCCTAAAGTGCATGGTAAAACTCTATCACACCCTCTTTTTTCAGCTGATCATAATGAACTTAAAGACTTGTGGTACTGAATTCGAACAATTCACCTGTAATTGACGCAACCCGCGCAAATAGAAGCAAGGTTTGAGTTCTCACAGATAGCGCAGCTGCTAGTTTTTCTGCTCATCATCTACCTCTTGATCTGCAAACCACCCGCAATTTCCAAACACCTTATCGACGACGAATTGAAACTCCGTGTCCAAATCACACAAATGTACGTGTATAATTACGTTAGGCTATCGAGACATTCAGGTCCAGAAATTTTGAAGTTCAATAATCTGAATGCGTTGTTATCTGTCGGATCGGCAAAGAATCAATTTACGTACAGGATCGGCAAGCTATAACTTACCGGCGATTATCGGAGAATTAGTAAGTTCATCGTCGGTAGTACGCCATGAACGTCGTTGTGAATGTCAATGGATTTATTAAGAGTTCCCTACTTCAGGGCGGTATAATCTAGGGTTTACACCGGTCTCGAAGATGTCGCAAATTTTCCGTGGATCAGAGGTATTAGAAATCCAAAGAGATGATGGATTGCAGAAACTAGAAAACGGAGAAATTGGAGGTTTTCAGAGGGAGCTGCGAGACCGAGGACAAAGAGTAGCTCCACATGACTCGGAAGCGCCCCCTTTTGCCCCCGTCTTTCAAATAAGCGTGGATTTCAACAAAGCGTGGAGTGTACCCCTTACGTGTTTCAATTTTTTAAGTTTAGTTTTTATTTTTTATTTTTTATTTTTTATTTTTTTTGGTAAAATGTATGTGTAAAAAAGACTAATTAATCATAGTAAGAGATTAAAAAAATTGGCTTTTAAAAAAATTTTAAGCAAAAATTCTTCAATTCTAATGCCATCATTTTTAACACTCTTTCAAAATTAGTCGTTATCAAATATGTGTTGTGATTTAATTACTAATATTTAAATAAAAATCGAAACAAATATCTACATACACAAAAATAGAAAATGATAAATTCAAAAGATTTATGTGGAACAGCCCACATACATCCACGAGTGAGAGAAGAATTTTTTACTACGTTGAATGTGAAAAAATATAACACCCGTCTCTCTTCTTTCTATAAACTAGTCTCACAATTGCTCTCACAATTATTCTAAGACTCTAGAGCTCCACGAATACCTTATTTATAAACACACAAAAAAATCCTCAATAGCTCTACCTATGATAACACTCCTTACGAGCCTGTATAGGTTATCAATCATCTATTCCTGCAGTATATCTATATTTCCCTTTGAACCCAAAAAAACTCCTCCTTTAGATGAGAACCTACAGCCTCTGGAATCTAGTATCCCAAGAGAAATTAAAATCTTCCTTAGATTCATCACATGTCTAACCTTATGCAAGATTAAATAGTCCCATCAAATATGCAAAATCACGCTGTCCCTACACCAACAACTTTACTCACCGCATTGTTAGCTATTCTGACAATACCCACATCACGTGACTGATACGTATCAAAACATTATCTGATTGCACATATGTAGAACGGACATCCAAAATCTAATATCTAATCTAATTTTTCAGTGCTTGTAGTAACTATGAGCACATCTAATTCTTCATGAATGGAACCCCCTCTATAACTGCACTTTTTCATAATTATTATTTTTCCTTATCTACATTGCATTTTAGACAATTCCTTTTCAAATGACCTTCCTTGTTATAATAATAACAAGTCACTTTGTAACCCCTCGACTTGTAACGACCTTTCTTCTTGGACCCCTTTTACTTTACTATCATCTTGCATCTGACTTTCCCACTGCATGATGCAAGCATGATCTCCTCTCATAATGATCTGTCACTCTCTTTTTTTTTTAACATCTCAAGAGATTGAGAGGAGCAACAACCTTATTTAAACTAAAAGTATTTTTTCTAAACATCGCTATAGTCATTAGATGCTTGTATAATTAAGGTAAGAAAATCAATATTAGAATTGATTTATCCTTGTCCTTTATCTTTTGCGCCGATAAAATCTAATTATGTTAGTATCCTATTGGACTCGTTCAAATGCTCCATAAAATTTTTTTTATCTGTCATCTAAAATGCATATGGTTGTTTCTCTAAAGATAATCGATTCATTAATGTCTTAGATTTGTACATGCTCTCTAACTCATCATAAAGTTCCATCGAAGCATTATTTGACTTCCCGAATAATGCTATTACTGAGATACAACTGAATCATAGTATTCGCTAAGTCTCTCATCTCTTCCCATTTTACCTCCTTCATCATTTTTTATTTTTCCAACTTCTTCACGAAAGCCTTGATCAGTCCTCTGGGCGTCAAAATATTCTTCACCATTTGCTGCTATAAGGTGAAGTCATTATGGTCATTAAGTGGTTTAATCATGAAACTCAAACTTTTCAATGCCATTTGCTTTGTGTCAGACAATCCCTCATAATTTGAACTTGTTAAAATATCATATATATGTAACACTTGTCTCACGAGTACAAATCGCCTCTAATTATATCCGATCGCTCTTAACCGCCCTAACTGCCTTTGATAACGTCCAATTAATCACAATCCATGCCGTTCTGTCCAATCTAATTAAACAAATTAGAATTTGAAAAACTCAACCGTACCGATTAATTTGCAACTCTGAAAAACATTGAAAAACACTATTTTCTTTAATTATTTCACTATATATACAAATTAATATAGTAAACTAATTTTAAACTATTAATTTTAACTCTATATCACACTGAACCAAAACCCTTCTATTAGTCCAATGGCTTTTTTACTAAATTTTGATAATTTTCAAAATTTATTTTTCAAATTAATTTGATTTAAAAATTATATTTATTTGTTTCCAAAAAAATAAGTGTTGATGTGATATTTTGAAAAATAATACAATTAATTAAATTAACTAAATAATAATAATAGTAATAATTATAATGATTAATGTACTAACTAATCCTTTGTCGATTGCGAACACGCGACCAATACATATGATAGACCATCAAACAAAGCGACGCTCTAATAAGAAATAAGTAATGTAATTATTTACGTAACGTATGATCCTATTAACCTAACTCAAGTAAAGTTTGGAGAACCAAACTTCTAAACGTCAGGAGAATATGATATTTCAAAAAAAATATATAATTAATTAAATTAACTAAATAATAATAGTAGTAGTAATGATTATAATAATTAATATACTAATTAATCTTTTATCGGTTACGGTCATTACATATATAAATATTATATTTAATAAAAAAAATAGTACGAACATAAGAATACTTAATTATAGTCATTAATATATATATATATATATGTATATATAATAAAAATAATAATAATATTTATTATGGATAATTACACTTACCTCTCATGAGATTTAAGCTTCTTATAGGGGCTTCTCCTGTGATATCTGAAATTACACTAACCTCTTCTGAGATTTAATTTTAACATCAATTGCACCCCAACTGTTAAAATTTTCGTTAAAATTTAACGGAAACCGCCTTTCCCACCCCAAAATCACCATTCCCCCTCAAAATCACCATTCCCACCCCAAATTTCAATGGAATGATAGTTTTGGGAAGGGTAATTTTGAGGTGAAAATGGTAATTTTGGGGGAGAAATGTAGTTTGAAGGATGATTTTAGGATGGGAATGGTGGTTCTGGGGTGGGAGAGGCGGTTTCCGTTAAATTTTAACGAAAATTTTAACAGTTTGGGTGCAATTGATGTTAAAATTAAATCTCATGAGAGTTTAGTGTAATTTCAGAGACTACGGGGGAGGTCCCTGTAAGAAACTTAAACTTCATGGGAGGTAAGTGTAATTATTCTTATTTATTATTACGAAATAAATATAGAATTTATTAAGTGAATTAATAAAATTTAATACTGTGGAACCGGTTGGGATTACGGTCAGTATAAATATACGGGTATATTATATTAGAAGTAAGGTCAGTTAGTGGTTGCCTCATGTTAGGAATTTTCGCTCAAATTCAATTTGAATTGGGATAAACTTCTAGTCTATCATGATTACTAAATTTGAAGAGTTCTGAAAAATGTAGATTTACAGTTGTTTAATTAGTTTTGAGCTCGACTAGTACAAGTTTGATTAGATTATGTCTCTTTGCTCTCATATAAATACGAATGTAGTCCCAAATTTTTTTGTATTCAAGTTGTTTGAGAGGAGAATTTGTGAAAGTCAAGCGATTTGTAATCGTTTCTCTATATATTGAATTTTGTTACTCGTAGACAAAAGTAAATAGTCGAACCACGTAAAATTTGTCTATTTGTGTTCATTTGTTATTATTCTGAATCTTTTTTGCACAACAAGTGGTATTAGAACTTCAGAGATTCAAGTGATAATTTGTTTATGTTTTGTTTGTTGGTTCGGGTTTAGTTATTTGTATTTTTTATTTATATTCGAAAAATCGTCTATTTTAATCCTATAAAAAAATTAAAAGTTTGAAAACTTTATAGCAGATACAGTCTATGTAATACCTCGAAAAACAAGTATCAATTAAGTAGATTAAATAAATAAATATAATAATCATTGCGTCAATAAATTTTCTATTACGACCGTTACATACATTACATGTGAGAATAATGATATTTATTTGTAATCAATATATATATATATAATAATAATAATAATAATATTTAGTTATAATACAATTAACACATGTAGCCGGCGGCATAAAAGAAAAGCATTAAAATGAGCCATTAAACCGAAGTAATAAACTGAGCCTCGTCCGTTACAATTAGTGTATATATATATATGTAATGGAAAGCCTCAGGTTAGGTTATTAGAAGGTTAGATTGTTAGGTTAAGAGGAACAAAAAAAAATTTATGACCGTTGTGCTATTGCATAAAAATAAAAATAATATAAATTAATTAAATTAAATTAAATAATATAAATAAATAAATTAAACAAAGAAATAATAAAAATAATAAATAATTGTGCAAATAAATTTGGGTTGGAGCGTTACAAATTTAATATGAAAATTTTAATGCCTTGTAATACTCATTTAAAAATAATAATATTAATGATATATATACATAATATAATCTTTATATATTTATTTGATAATATTATAAATACAAGTGAATTAATAGGTGGTGTAATACATAACCGGTGGTATTAAACATTTGAAACCGATGGCTTTAAAGAAAAAAAAAAGAAACTCACCTTTAATTGTATTAAGTCTGAGAACAGAGCCTCCGTTGTAGTGCTATATATATATGCATGGGTATAAGGTTAGATAAGCATCAGGATTTGAGAGTTAGGATAGTGAGAGAGTGTGAAGGAAAGAGAGAAAATAAGGACGCATGCCGATCATCGACTCTCATTCCCACACCACCGGCCAACCACTGCCGCCCTTGCTCCCCACGTCCCACGTCGTCGGCATCCGGGTTTCCCTCGGTAAACTTATATCTCTCTCTCTCTCTCTCTCTCTGGTGGAGACCACCACCACCTGAACCACCATTCGCCACCAGAATCACCACCCACCATCACTAGAAACACCACACATCACCGCTGGAGCCACCAGAAACGCCAATCACCAATAACTCACCATGTAATACAATCACCAGCTTGTTGTTGCATGCCACCGCAACTGTCTACGGCCACCACCTACTGTCATCTGTTACTAAAATCCTTTTGACATCCCAATACTATCTGTGAATGGTGTCGATCATAAAAAAAAAAATCTCTTCCAAATTGTCCGAACGAGTATCTCAAAGTTTGGGATGAAAAATCGAAACAAAATCGCGGCACATGCACATTGTGCATACATGGCCATACGGGTTCTGTTGAGTTCTGTGTTATTTTGTTGTGGTTAGCTTAGGTTCTGTTTGGTTTTGGTTTAAATTAATTATTTTATTATGCTTTATTTTATATAATTTAAAAAAAAATAAAAATGGATAAATATATATAGTAAATAGAAAAGTTTAATATTATATATATTTATGTAAAATAAATGCTAAAGATATTAAGTCTAAATATTTTAAATGAAAACAAGTGTTTTGTTATGATTTTAATTTAATAAGTTAGAAGTTTATAATATATTAGTTAAAATTTATATGCCGTGCTAGCTAAAAAAAAGAACTAAATATTTTATAAAAAATTGTATATATATTTTTATTTAATAGCAAAGTTATAAAAATTTTAAGAGTTTTAGTTAAATTTATATATATATAGAAAGAGACGTAAAATCTTTAAGCCAAGATTAATATTTTTACTTATTTAACTAAGTTTAGGTTTTAATAATTGTAAAAAAAACATCTAGGTTTTGTAAATTATGAAAAATAAAATAATACATATATCAATGCTTTATAAAAATAATCTTATACAAAATAGTTATAAAAATGTTTTAATAAAAAGTGTGTATGTGATTTTCTATGTTATAAAAATAGAATATTTTATAAAGTCAAAATTAATATTTTTTTACTAGTTTTATGAAATAAAAAGAAATTAAATTTTTTAGTGCATCTTTAGTAATTTTTTTATGATTTAAGTTTTATAAATACTTTAAAAGTAGAATAAAATTAATAACAAAATGTGGAATATTATCTAATTATAATTTTAACATGCATGTTTTCTAGATTTGGAATTCTACGATAATTGAAAATAAATTCTGCTAAATTAGGTGAGTCTCTGATATCTGAACTAGTTTTTTATTTCACGTGGATGCTTGATATAAATGAATTGTTAAAGAATGAAAAAAAATAATGAAAAATAAAAACGAATAAAAACGGTGCATGAAAGAATGATGGGTTAAATGGCCTTCTGGCCGCTAAGGGACGATAAGCGTACTAACGAGGCGATGCAATAAAGGTGGAGGGCCACGACCAGGTAGCTATAAAAAATGATCATTTCCACTGTATAAAATGTAGAGTCGCTCCCTACCGAATTCTGACTAACGGTTTAATATGTATATCATTCTAATACTGTATAATAATTAAAAGTTCAGATATCATTGAATTCACACTAGCTGTGCTAATGAACTTTGAAACATTTCAGGTAACGCATGATTATGTGAAGAAGTCAGCTGCTGGAATAAAGAGTTTTAATTCATGTCTAATGTTTCTATTTCTATCAATGCTACATTTCAAATTGTTGTAATAAGTATTTGGAACTGTATTCCAGTATTGTTGCACTTTAATGCTATTAGTTGCTCTAGGAGTACGTTTGTTTAATAATTTGGGTCAAGTTTCAATTCGGCTTGAACTTGATAAAATTTGATAATTTGAGTAATTATTCCACTTGGTTCACATTTGGTTTGGACGTGATATGTGCATTTGTCTATATTTTGTTCAGTTTTTGGAATTTGATACATTTGTATGCAATTTGGCGTTTCATGACGCATCTGGTAGTAGCATCAATATGCCAATATGTTTGATTTAAAGCTTTGGTCAATCCAGGTGAATTTGGCGCCACAAAGTACATTTGGATGCAGATTTTATCTGTTAATTTGTTTGATTCAGAAATTTGAGCACTTTTAGTGTATTTGGTGGGAACTTTGGTATATTGATTTGTTTGAAAGATGAATTCTCGCCAATGTGGAGATTATTGAAAATTTTAGCTCAAATTCAATTTGAGTTGGGATGGACTTCTAGTCTATCATGGTTACTAAATTTGAAGAGTTTTAAAGAATATTGATTTGCAGTTGTTTAATTAGTTTTGAACTTGACTAGTACAAGTTTGATTAGATTATGTCTCTTTTCTCTCCTATAAATATGAATGAAATCTCAGATTATTTTGTATTTAAGTTATTTGATAGGAGAATTTATGAGAGTCGAGTGATTTGTAATCGTTTCTCCATATATTGATCCCTGCTGCCCGTGGACGTAAGTAAATTGTCGAACCACGTAAAATCTGTCTATTTGTGTTCGTTTGTGATTATTCTAGACCTTTTCTGCACAATACATTAGGATTAACATTGGTTAGGGTTAGAAAACAAAAAGAAAAGAAAAAACGTGAGAGGAAGAAGGAGCAGCGCACAACGCTGCAACCCCCCCCCCCCCCCAACGCTGCTGTTCAACACAATTGGCCACCGCCGACGCCGTTATCACTGCTATTCACGCCATCCACGCTGACCGCCACCACTGGCGACCCTACGCCGCCGTTCTACCGCCGAATTCTCTCTCTCTACGCCTCTTTCTCTCTCTGTTAATATATATATCACCAAGCACCACCATATAAGCATTGTTGCCACCAAACCACCTCCACCACGTTGCGGCATTGCCACCACCACCAAGAACGCATGTGCCTTGTGTATGTATGCATGCACAGTGTGTGCGTTGTTCAATTTGTGTACTATGTGTATATATGCGTGTTTGTGAGGCACGGTGTGTGCGTTTATGATGGTCAGTGTGTGTACTGTGTGTGCGTTTGGCTACCAAGTGTGTGTTTGATTGGGAATTGTTTGGTTGGTTACAAATCGCTGATAAAATTTTAATTAAAAAGTTAAAATAATTATAAAATGTGTCTTTTTCTTTAAGAAAATTTTAAACAAAAATTCAAGTGATAAAATTTTTATAAAGATTAGGAGATTGGAATAAAGAAGTCTATTCATTAACCTAAGACGAATTTTTGAAAATCATAGTTAAATCAATCTCTGTTTTGACTAAATTAAGTATTTTAATATAAGTTTAAAAATTTATGTTTTAAAATGAATTTGAGATTTTTGTTAAAAAAATTTACGAGCTACGAGCATTAAACTAGTATTTTACGTAGTTTTATCTTTATTTCGTAGTTTTATCTTTATGTTTTAAAATAGAATTGAGAAAATTAAACTACAAGTTATTTTTAAGTTAGACTTCAATTAGATTTAAAATAAATTTTTTTATTAAACTAAATATTTTAAGTGTTTTTATTAGAAGGAATAAAATGAAATAAATCAACATTTTAAAAATTGGATTTATGTTAGTATTTTTCATGGTTTTAAAATCTAAGATTAATATTTTGAAATATAAACAACATGATTTTTTTAATTGACAAAATTATAGGGTTTTTATAAGTATACAAGAGATGGTACACAAGAGATGGTACGTGAATAATTCTCTACGATCGGATTTTCTCATTAAATAAATTGTTATAGATTTTTTTATAAAATTATTGGAGTTTGTACTTTAAAATGAAATATTTCGAGGAAGCTTGGGAATTTAATGATAGGTGAAAATGTTATAATATTAGTATTTTTGTGTATTGTTGCTAGATCGAAAATTCTTAAACACGAATTAATTGACCGAGTTTTTATTGATGAGTTCTTAGAAAGTTTGATTTCTTGATTTTATTTTTAACATATTTTTGAGATCTCAAAATAAAAATGAAAACTAAGTCATGAATGTCTACTATATTTTTGTCGGGCAGATAAATCTCTGTATATATGAATTTTGAATACACAATAAATGTATTGGTAAAAGTTTAAAAGGTCCCAACACATAGGACAGTAAAGATACCAGAATGTTTGTCACGCCCCAAACTTTGGGCTACGTGAAATACCCATAAACAACCAAATATACACCCAACCCGATAATACACTCTCAAAATAAATCATACATGCATTGTATATAAACGCCAAATGGCAACATTACATGGCTCCAACGCCCGTAAAGTATGCTATAAGCATACATGTAACAAAAGAACAAAAAGGGAATACTACAGCTCTTCCACCTTTCCAGCATCTCCTGATCAACAAGCGTAACCGGTACCTAAAGAAAAGCAAATCCCACACCGTGAGCCAAAACTCAGCAGATTCTAAACAATATATGCAGTATAAACTAAACACGCTCGATAAACGAAGTGCAATTTTTGACTCTCTTTCAAGCCAATAAAACAATTTGAAAATCGTTTTTGATCATGACTCACTAGAGCCAGAAAATAATTTTCACAAGCAAGGAAAAGAGGGGATAAAAATCAATTTTTTTAACTCATCAGAGCCACGAAAACAATTCCAGTATTACGACTCCCGCAGGCTGTTAATACAGTATTTCGACTCATGTAAGCCGATAATTCAATTTTTAAAAAAATTGATCTATCCGTCCCAAAATGCAATACATGCAATCCATGAACACGTGCCTATTCAGGATCTCGTTTCAGCCTTCAAATATCGCACACACACCTACACCCGTGCCTCATCAGAATCTTGTTTCAATCCGTCAGACATCGCACACACACCCGTGCAACCCACACAACGCACGCACTCCATGCAACACATATCTTCACGGACTTTCACTGTAAGATCGCAGCCCCAACTAATGCATCATTTTGGACTTTCACCGAAGGACCGCAGCCCCCAATTGCACACACCGGCTTTTGCAGCCTACCTCGTGCACCGACTTTTGCAGCCTACCTCGTGCACCGGCTTTCGCAGATGCAAACCTAACCAAGATTTATATCTACTGGATCACAGATTCATCTAATCATTGCATAGACATATGCAAACCTAAATCAGGAATTAAAGCATATAACCATGTATCAACACGACGTTCCATAAACTACGTCACATGCCTATAAAATTTTAGATTTTAAAGCATAAATCACGTTACACATAACGATTATCACCTTATGTAATTCACTTACATATATTCCGTACATAAATAAACAGTTATAAATATGCACATAACCATGTATAACAATTCATCATTATGCCACCAGCCAAAACAAACCGACATCCACCTACGGGGACAACCCACACGACCACCACTGGCCCAAACACTCCCAACACGACCATCACAGACCCACAACGCTCACCCACGCCAACACAAACCCAACATCAAACCACGAACCTAATTGTGCATCAACAAGTCGCATCTACCATGCACATCACCCACGAGGGCAACACCTAAATGCACACCCGAGGCCACAACACGACTCTCGAAACCACCACACAATCAACTAAACCCCAAAAGAGATCCACATGTATTTAAATCAAGTAATTCTTACAAATTAATCAATTGAATACCACAGGACACCAATCGAAAATTAAGGAACCAACCTAAAACCACAAACCAACATCCCACAACTTTAGTCGATCGAACCCCAACTCCAGTCGATAGAACACCCTACTGGAAAACCATAAAATGCCAAAACACATGGTTCAGTCGACCGAACCCCCTAGTTCAGTCGACTGAAGCCCATGGTTCAGGCAATTGAACCTCAACGGAACTTGATTTCGAGCTACGGGTTCAGCCCTCCAAACCCCGAATTGAAGCTTTCAAACTCCAAATCAACACCTGTGAACATCCACACGTCTAGGCCTAACACCGAGACCTCAAAAGAAACTTCCGACACCCGATTCCATCCATAGAAATTGCCAAAATAAGGTTATAAACTCAAAAATCTAACTTTGAAACAAACGTAGATCTACAGCAATCTACCCGATAAAAACACTCACGTTTACCAATAACACCCTTATACAGTAGTAAGGTCTAGAATTCTACCTCGGTGAGTTCAAAACTCGACGCCTCGAACCACGTGCAAAATCGAGTTTCGCCGAATTTGAAATATGATGGGATAGTTGCGTAGCCCACAGTGTCAAAAGTAAGGATCTGCTGTTGGATCACTGAAAACTGAGCCCCGGGCCCCCGAGAGCTTAGAGAGAAGGCAGGGAAAAAATGAAAAACTTACTGGAGAAGTTTTAAAAAATATCTTTATGAAAATATCTAACTCCAGATATTTATAGGCCTCCAAAATATCTTTTTTTGAAAGTTTTCGAGAATCGCGTCACAACGACCCACGGCCCGAAAATCTACTCTGCATGCATATCTAAGCCAGATCATGCATCAAAAGTAGTAAAAATATGCTGCAACAAAACACATAATGCACGTCCAAAAATGTCTGAAAAAGAAAACGGGTCAGGGTCTCACAACCCTATCCCCCTTAAAGGAATTTTGCCTCCGAAATTCGATTCAAGGTCAAAACAAAAAACTGTCGATCGCAACCGATACAGGCACACGAGATGGCCAGCCAAACCATTCCTAGGATATAGTCAAACAAGGTCAGGCATCATAAATAATGGCCAACTATCTCAAAGACTCGGGATCTACAACACTCCCAACCTCACCACCTCACCAACCACTACCTCTACATAGCATACCATCCACGGGATCCATAACTAAAACAGGTGCACTGATGAACTGGCCCAATGCCTGTATACTCAAAAAGTACATCTGCTCGCTAAAGGCACTTCAGCATCCTCCGGCACGATCGGTGCATTCGATGAACCACAAGCTGCAAGAGAATACACTCGGGGAAACCTTACTCTGTCCAGTCCGCCATAACTTGGCGTTGTCCGCTACCGTACCGACTGAACTGGTGTACTCCCACTTGCCATTCGAGAAGTTTGTACCGCGGAAGGCTGCTGTCGACCCTGCACATAAGAACCTACTGGTGTGTCCTCTTTGCTCGGCGCACTGCCTCGCTGGGTATAATTCCTACGAATATGTTCAGACTGTCCACACTCATAGCAAACTGACGGTTCCCTCCCCTACGGCTGCACTGGAGCCAAACTCTGGGATGGTCTCGGCTGTAAACAATCCGCCGCACGATGCCCCAGTTGTCTGCATCGATAGCAGGTCAACTCTCGCTGCTCCAGCCTCCCAGACGAAGCGACAGATGGTGATGGTGCTGGAAACTGCTGTGTTCCAGATGGATAAAAGCTAGGGCCATAGGACTTTTGCCTCTTGCTGGAGCGTCCACCTCTCTATACCTCCATCCCACCCTGTGATGTCCTGGCCTCCCTCGAAGCTCGAGTCTCAGCTAAAGAATTCTCAACCCTCGCTGCCGCCTCCACCAGCTGTCTGAAGACACGATATCCCATCACAGCCACTCGCTCCTTGATCGCCAGCCTCAAGCCCCGCTCGTACCTCATCAAAAGCAACTCATCTATGCACTCCACCTCTGGTGCAAACCGAGACAAGCTCGTAAACCTGGCCTCGTACTGCATGATGTTCATGGTCCCCTGGGTAAGAGAATAGAACTCCTCTCTGCGTAAGTCCCTCCTCAAAGCTGGGGAATATCTCTCAAGGAAGACTCGTGTAAAAGCTGCCTATGTGGTCCTTACTGTAGTCCTGGCATATCTCCACCACTGATGAGCATCACCTCTCAGCTGAAAGGTGGCAAAAGAAACCCGCAACTCATCCTCCACAATCTGCAATGTGTCCAGAATTTGAGTTGTCAACTCCAACCACTCTGTCGCTAAAAGAGGATCAGGATCTCCTACAAAGGTAGGTGGATCCATGCGCCTAAACTCCTGCATCGCAACTGTAGACCTTACCTCAGGCACCCTCTCCTTAACAGGCTCACCCCTAGCAACCAGCTGCTGGATAGAACCAACCAGCACACGCAACAACTCCGTCGCGTCCATCGGTTCCTAGGGAGCATTAGCATCCCGGCATCGGAGACAAGAACATCCCCTTGGCCAGCACGGTCACGGCCTCGACCACGGCCTCGCCCTCTCCTCGTCGATATCGTGTCTATATGAAATCAAAGCAATATATAAGACGCAGCACATAGCATAAACGTAGACGCTTAACCATATAAGCATGCTAACACATAGTCACATAGGTTTATGTTAAACAAGAATGATGCGTCAATCTAGATAACCTACTTAGATTCTCTGATAGAAATCACGTCATCTAAACGTGTTTCTAACTGGGCTTCCAAGCTTGTTAATCCAAACGCCCAAAGGCAAGACTATCACTCCTAAGATTTAGCCTCCATGCTCATATATACACATTGTCTAAATATCTAACATGCTGACACGATCATGTTATCAAACCGTGTAAACACATGCAATCAAGCACACGCAATCAACCTCACACGGTGATGCAATCTCTTTCCACGGCTCATAGGTATTCGAACCCAGAGCTCTGATACCAAGTTGTCACGCCCCAAATTTCGGACCACGTAAAACACCCAAAAATAACCAAACATACATCCATCCCAAGAATACACCCTCAAAATAAATCATACATGCATTGCATATTATCGCTAAACGACAACACTACACGGCTCCAACGACCGTAAAACATGTTATAAGCATACATGTAACAAAAGAACAAAAAGGATAGACTACACCTCTTTCACCTCTCCAGCATCTCCTGATCAACTACGTGACCGGTACCTGACGAAAAACAAATCCCACAACGTGAGCCAAAGCTCAGCAGATTCTAAACAACACATGCAGTATAAACTAAACATACTCGATAAACGAAGTGCAATTTTTGACTCTCTTTCAAGTCAATAAAATAATTTGAAAATCGTTTTTGATCACGACTCACCAGAGCTAGAAAATCATTTTCACATGCAAGGGAAAGCGAGGATAAAAATTATTATTTTTTACTCAACAGAGGCATGAAAACGATTCCAGTATTACGACTCCCGCAGGCCATTAATACAGTATTTCGACTCCCGTAGTCCGATAATACAATTTTTAAGAAAATTGGTCTATCCATCCTAAAATGCAATACATGCAATCCATGAACACGTGCCTCTTCAGGACCTAGTTTCAGCCTTCAGATATCGCACACACACCCACACCTGTGCCTCATTAGGATCTCGTTTCAATCCGTCAGATATCGCACAGACATCCGTGCAACCCACACAACGCACGCACCCTATGCAACACATATCTTTACAAACTTTCACCATAGGACCGCAGCTCCAACTAATGCATCTTTTTAGACTTTCACCGAAGGACCGCAGTCCCCAATCACACACATCGACTTTCGTAGCCTACCTCGTGCACCGACTTTCGCAGCCTACCTCATACACCCACACACGCACACGTGCATCATCAACCAGGATTTATATCTACTGGATCACAGATTCATCTAATCATTTTATACACATAAAAATCTAAACTATGAATTAAAGCATATAACCATGTATCAACACGACGTTCCATAAATCACGTCACATGCCTACAAAATTATAGGTTTTAAAGCATAAATCACGTTACACATAACGATTATTACCTTATGTAATTCACTTATATATATTCTATACATAAATAAACAGTTATAAATATGCACATAACCATGTATAACAATACATCATGACGCCACCCGCCAAAACAAACCGATATCCACCCACGGGGACAACCCACACGACCACCACTAGTCCAAACACTCCCAACACGACCATCACAGACCCGACGACGCTCAATCGCACCAACACAAACCCAACATCAAACTACGCACCTAACTGTGCATCAATAAGCCGCATCTACCATGCACATCACCCACGAGGGCAATACCTAAATGCACACATGAGGGCACAACACGACCCCCGAAACCACCACACAACTAACCAAACCCCAAAAGGGATCCACATGTATTTAAATCAAGTAATTCTTATAAATTAATCAATTGAATACCATAGGACACCAATCGAAAACCAATGAACCAACCCCAAACCACAAACCAACAGCCCACAACTTCAGTCGACCGAACACCCTATTAGAAAATCACAAAATGCCAAAACACATGGTTCAGTTGACCGAACCCAAGATCCAAACTCCAATCGACCAAACCCCATGGTTCAGTCGACCGAATCCAAGATCCAAACTCCAATCGACCAAACTCCAAATTAACACACGTGAACATCCACACGTCTAGGCCTAACACTGAGACCTCAAAAGAAACTCCCGACACCCGATTCCATCCATAGAAATCGCCAAAATAAGATTTTAAACCCAAAAATCTAACTTTAAAACAAACGTAGATCTACACAAATCTACTCGATAAAAACACCAACGTTTATCGATAGCACCCTTATACAGTAGTAGAGTCTAGAATTCTACCTCGGTGAGTTCAAAACTCGATGCCTCAAACCACGAGAAAAATTGAGCTTCGTTGAAATGAAATCTGATATGATGGTTTCATAGCCCACCGTGCCAAAAGTAAGGATCCGCTGTTGGATCGCTGAAAATCGAGCCCCAAGCCCTCAAGAACTTAGAGAGAAGGCAGATAGAAAACGAAAAACTTACTGGAGAAGTTCTGAAAAATATCTTTATAAAAATATCTAACTCTAGATATTTATAGGCCTCCAAAATATCTTTTTTCGAAATTTTTCGAGAATCACGTCACAATCGCCCACGGTTCAGGAAACCTACCCCGCATGCATATCTAAGCCCGATTATGCAAAAAAAACAGTAAAAATATGCTGCAACAAAAACACAACGCGCGTCCAAAAACGCTAAAAAAAACGGGTCAGGGTCCCACAATGTTCCTACTCGTGGAGATAGAAAAATAATACAGAAAGTACCTTACTCTAGGGGGACAAAAAAAGAACATCAAAGGTCTTTGCTCTGGAGGGATAAAAAAATAACTCAAAAAATCTATACTCTGGAGAGATATGAATATAACACCAAAGGTCTCTACTCGAGAAAACAAGACAACAATACCAGAAGATTCCAACTCGGGGGCAGAAAAATACCGAGGGCTGGATGGAATAAGGATGGGAGTGGATATGATGTTTGGTATAAAATAAAATGATTCTAACTATATAAAGTTAAACTTGGATAATTCATGGCAAACTAGAAATTTTGATATATTTGAATTTACACAAGCGCGGCTAATGAATGATAAAAATTTTCAGGTGACACGTGACGAAACAGAGGAAGTGGCATTCGAGAAAGAATGATTTACTTTGTTCATGTTTTCTATTTAAATTCATATGATTTTCATTTCTGTATTTAGCATGTGGATGTATGGTTTAAATAATATTGGATGTTAAGTGCACTAATAGTAAGCTTTAGGATTTTCTTTGGGAATGAAATTCTGGGATTTTCTTTTGAAATTAAGTTTTTATTGACTCGTATTTTCTTTTCAATTTCGAGAATTTTTTTTAAAAAACAATCTACAATTTCCAAAATAAAGTGGAAGAAAAGAAAATTAGAGTCATTTGGTGAGTTTTGGCTAATTGGTCGGTTATGGATGCCATAATTAAAAATGGGTCGTGACAGTTGACAACTCGCGACAAATGAATCGACACCTTATACTATTTGTGTTGACTCTTTGAATCAAATGGGTTGACACTCAGTGTTCTGAATAAGAACATTTTGTGTCGACACAAAATGATATTTGAATCGACGCCTTAAGACAAAGTACACTTGAAACTTTTAAGTGTGTCGACATCTTTGAGAAATTGAGTCGACACCCTAACATATTTGTCTAAGACATTTCAGGAACTCAGATGAGTCGACACAAAATGATTTTGGATCGACACCTTCCGTATTGGACTGGGAATTATTTTAAGTAAACACCAAAGTGTTTTGTATCGACACTAAATAATTTTGGATCGACACCTTTAGCATTGAACTGGAAATCATTTCGAGTCAATACCAAATGATCATTCGAGTTCTAGACTTTGGGTTTTTGGGTAGACACTAAATTTACATGAGTCGATACCAAAACACCTTCCGAAAAACAAAATGAGTCAACACCATAGAGAAATGGGTCAACACCAGAACTACAAGTTATATCCCGATTTCAAGTCAAAAAGGGTCGACACCAAAACTTGTTGAGTCGACACAAATGTTAATTTCGGAAGCAAGAGTTTTGGGTTGACACCAAACGAAGTTGAGTTAACACCAAAACAATTGAGACTGTTTAAAAGTTTCTGAGTTGACATTAAACAATTTTGATTTGACACCAAAGTCTGACCTGAAGATTTGAAGAAATGCATTGGGTCAACACCAAATGATTCATGAGTCGACATCACTGTGTGGCTGAGGTAAAAGTAAAAAATTGGATTGACACCAACGAATATTTGAGTCGACACAACCACTTGAAGAACCAAGCCCTACATATTTTGCATCGACACAAAATGGTTTTGAGTCGGCACCCGCGAAAGATTTTAAATCTCGCATTGGTTCCAAAAGTTGGTTTTCAGAGCATTTATTCCCTTCACCAATCCATCGACGGCCATTTACTTCAGATGGCTACGTAAAAAGTTAATTTTTAAAATTTTAGAGATGTGGACACTGTTTTATTACTCAAAATCAAAAGCTCAAATCATTGAGAAAGTATTTACTGCTTTTTAATAATCCTCCAGCTGATTCTCTTTTTATTACTCATTTATTTTTACTCATTTATAAAGATAGTAAATTAATGAATATTTGATTATCATATTTATTGTATTATAGGGTAAGTCACCATTGATACTTTAAGAGAGTGAGCAATCTTTTTTAAAGAAAAACTCAAAATATATTAGAAAAAACATGAATTGTTTTGTAAAATCTTTTTAGAACTGTAAAAGGTTTTTAAATGCACATGTGAAGTATTCGATGCTAGTGAATATTCTCGAGAGTAGTCTTAAAAAGTGAACGTAAACTTGGAAGAAGTCAAACAAATATAAATCTTAGTGTTTAGTTTAATTTTCCACTCCGTAATCTCTTTAATTTTTTTACTCTCATAAATATTGTTATATTTATTTGAGAAATTAAACAATTTTATTTTTAAAAAAAATTATTATTATTATTTTAAAATCCAATTAAGTCTCCTCTCGAGTTGCCTAAACTAATATCTTCCAACAACTAATTACTTCTTAGGTAATTATTAACACCTTGATGTATAAAGCTTCTAAAATTGTGTGTCATCAATTCTTTGTTTTGATCTCTATTTTTTCTAACCCCCAAACTTCACCAATGTTTTAATTATAAATACACCAAAAAAATACTAAAAATTTATAAATTTATATAATATTAAATTTTACACAAAAAAAATTTCTAGTTGACTCTTAATTTCACTTCAATCAATTACATATAAACCAAGCGTAATAAAAAAAATACGAACCATATAAAATACAAGACACCCAACCTAACAATATGTCTATTAATAGTTTAATGTTATTCATGCAAAGTCGGTTTATAATAATAGTTTATTAATTTTATTTTTGTTGGTAGTGATTGTTTTTCATCTTTTGACCTCTTTTTTATATTTTTAATTTCTATTATCAAAGAATCAAGAAAAATATTTTTTATATAAAATAATTTAAAAAGACAAAAAAATAAACCACAACTCTACGGGCTCGTTTGGTTGAAGGACTATTTTCATAAAATAGTTAGTGTATTTAAATTACTAGTGTATGAAGTATTAGTGTCTGAATTATTAGTGTAGTATTTTTTTGTACTGAATGATATTTGGTTGAAAATAAGATGACTTGGTAATTTATGAATAAATAATATGTTGTTTAGTTTGACATGATTTTAATAAAATTATATTTTTTCATGTAAAAAAACGACCAAAATAGTTCTGGGATTAACTAATTCATCTCTCCCATAGGTTTATGGGCCCGTATGGGATAGTTTTTAAGCCGATTTTTTTGCAAAAAATGCCCGCATTTACGCTGCATTGTTTGATTTAAAAAAAATTAACTAATTTTTTTCCATTTCTTAATCTAAAAAAAATTAATACATATCCCAAACATTCTAATTATTTTTTAAATTAAATTACTGTAATACATTTTATTTAAAGAAATTAACCTTACTCACAAAAATAAAAAAAATTGTGCCAATATATCCCAATACTACAGCTTAAAAGTAAAAATAAGAATATTTTAGACATTTTAATAAAAAGTAAAAAAGTAAAAAAACTACTTAAAAAATTATCTCATACAATCTAGACTTTTTTAATTATTTTTTTTTGAAAAAACCAAATCACGCCAAATTTATTCGACATCCCAAACAGGCATTATATATAAAACTATTAATAAAATAGTCAAATTTCAAACCTTAATTCCACAACCAAACGAGGCCTACATTTATCACAACCAAGGCATTTGGATAAAATTAAAAGTTTAGGTGAGGGATTAGTTACATTAGTAGAGAAAAAGGATTTACTTGCAATAATTTTTCATCTACAAGTCAACTCCGTATGGGCACCGTAAGTTGATGGTCCCCATGGTAATTTAGACCATTGTTGAAATACCAACGGAAGAAAATGATTCAACGCCCTCCTTGTTTTTTTGTTAAAAGGTAAGTTTATTTATTTATTTATCTTTTTGGCAAAGGGAAATAATTTAAAGGGCAATTCTAAAAAAAAAAATCTTTAATTATCCACTCAGGTATGCAAAGCACTTAAACTTTTAATTTTATTTAAATAATTTATTTTCAATTTTGGTGTCAAACGTTGTAAAATGATAAATAGAATTAAGAAATGTGAGAAAATTTTAATTTAGTTTTCAATTAACACGTAAGCTAATTTTGTCTATTTTTAACGACGTTTAACACTATGGTATTAATCGATTGAAATCAAATTATTTAAATATTTAATTTATAAAATCAAAACTGTAGGTATTAGTGAACAATTACTTAATGGTTTTGATTTTTTTTATAATATAACAATTTTTCTTATTGCAAAAGAAAGTGACATTAAAAAATTAAGAATTAATTATATTTTTATCTCTTAAGTTATTATGAAATTTTTTAATTTTTTCCCTCAACTATCATTTTTACTTACCTGGTCCCTCAATCATCTAATTTACTCATACTTATCCAAATAAAAAATTAACATTTATTTAATTGACATAAAATAATCATCTAGCAATTTTTACTCATATTTTTTGAAAAAAACAATTATTTTATTGCTTGTGATGAAAAAATTAAACTATTTTTTATGCTAACAAAACAAATTAGATATAGTAAAAAGCGAAGAAAAATGACTTCTAGTAAATGATAATTTTTATTTGATCTAGTAAGAGTACATTAAATAATTGAAAAATAAATTAGATAAATTAATAATTGATGAACAAAATTAAAAAAAGTTCACGATATTTTGGAGGTGTTTAGAAATGTTACTATTAGTAATTTTTAATTTTTTACAACTAATTTTAATTATAAGGTACAAACTGTTCTAAATACTCACAATTTCAGTTATTATTTTTAATTAATTTTTTTAATTTTAGTTATAAGTTATAATTTTTATCAAATAATTATAATTTTTACTATAAATTACAATTTCTAAGTTACTAATAATAAGTTTGCCAAACACCACCTTTAAGGGATAAAATCCAAAAATTAAAGATGCGGGGGTTATTTTGTGAAATGCAAATAAAATAAGGGGTTGGTTTGAAACACGGCGGAAACAGGAGGAGGACTTCCCGCTTCTGGCGTCATCGACTCATCGGTCGGTCTCATTCATTCCTATTTCCCTCCGTTTCTCCATCGTCAAGACCCCTAATTTCACGACGGTTTCGAATCGAAGTGTTGATAATTTGAGGTTACACTCACCGCATCTTCGTGTCTCTCCCTCTCGCCCTGTAATTGAACTAAGATCTGTAAGTTTTCTTCTTCATTTTGCACGCATAGTTGCCCATAAATCGTTATACGATTTGTATGAATCATTGATTCATGGATTTGTTCATCTATCTCGGCGACATTGCATGAAGGTAAACTGTAGACGCCTTTCTTTATCAAATTTGTTGATGGTTAATTCGCTTCGATTGGATCTAATGAGATTAAAATGCTTTACATTACACATTCAATTTTTACGTGCTTAATCCATCTGTGGCAATGACATTTTGCATGATGTACATGTGTGCTCAATGCATTTTTTGGGAAATCTTGGTCAATTTGTCTTGGGTTTGGAACTTCTTTTGGTTCCCCCTTTAGCTGTCGTCATTCACACTGAAATTCGTTTTTTGGTTTTTTGTTTTTTTTTGTTTTTTTTTAATCTTCCTGCATTTCTTTATTTATATGTATATAGGATTAAAGATTGCGTATACATGTGTGCATATATGTAGGTATTTATCCACGTTCTTCTAGGTATTTGTTTAATTTGGTTGGAATATGTTGTCACTGTTGTAAAATGTTCATCCAGTCATCAGACAATAAATGATTTGGGTTTTTTTGGCAAGTGAATTGGCTTCCATACCGACCATCGTTTTTTCAGATGAAGAGTTGTAGTGAAATCTTTTGTCCTCGTGGGTACTTCATCCAGTAGATGATGGTTTTGCAGCGGATTCTCTGATTGTTGTCATTAATTCATATTTGGGTAGTTTGTTTTAGTACACACCCACTGCCGGAGCTAATCGGTTGGAGCTTTTATGTTATGAAACCTTTCCAGATATGATATTGCTGCTTGTTAGATTACTCACGGTGGTGTCAGCCACGAATCTGGTGTTGTGTACCTATTGAGGGAGGAACATATAGTGTTCTTTTTCACTTGTTGCAATTTAAACAGGAGAATCGTGAAATTTGAAAGTAGGTAACTAGAAAGCACCAGTTCATTTTTCCATGCCAATGATTGAATTTTTTTTTTTAATGACAAACTGTATTTCCCAAAAAGGTGGTTCTTGAAGATGCCCAAATTTTTTTTCCAAGCACAAAGGAGTTTTAACATTGTAGTTCTTATGCTTTGCGTACTTATGGCGTGGCAATCTCATAAATCACCAAAAAAATTACTATCATGAAGATTTTTCTTATCATTTATCTCCATGTACCATTAAGTCAACATGACATGTTTATGTTCTTGCGATTTAGTAAATCTTGATATTTCTAGATTACACAAAGTTGCCTTGATGATTCAGGGGTTGAAGCAAGATATGACTTAGACAAGAATTAAGTAATATCATGAATTTATTCGATTGGCTAAGGCCTTGTACTAACATATCAACTAAGGAATTTGCAAAATGTTTGGTAGAAAATAAATTTATTGTTTCCTTTTGGTCACTCTTAGATTGATTTTTTAAATGCCGAGTAACTGTGGAACATCTATATCTAATGTAGGAAAAATTATCTTTTTGGCCACGGTTATGTCAAATTTTGAACTTTTGTTACCTTCTGAAACTGAGAATCTATCTTTTTGGGTGTGAAAAATATTGAAAAACTCCCTATGTTTGCATCTTCATTCGAGATTGACTTGTAGTTTTGCAACCTGGTTACATAAGCTCTAAGAGCCATGTTTGCTCAGGTTCCAAACTTGATATATTGCTGGCATTATGGAAAAGGATGACTCTACAGAGACAAATAAATTGAATTCTCAAATTTCCGAAGAGAATGGAAATACACCTGATGGTGCTAAGGAAGAATGGGAAAAGCAAGATTTTAATGAGAAAAACTCAGTGATTGCTCCAGCTGATGAAGTGGAGGGAAATGTACCTCATGTTCAGAAAGAAGATGAGGAAACGAAGAAAGTGAATGCTTTAGTTGCTGACAATGAGCAAGGGGATGCACTTGATTTTCAGAAAGATAGCTGTGAAAACGAAGACTCTGTTCCGAAAACTATGTTGGAATTTTCAACAGCTGAAAATCCGGAGGGAGATAAAGTTGATGTTCAGAAAGAAGACCAAGTGGAGTCTGCTAGATACATAAAATCATTTAGTATCGGAGAGGAATGCCCCAAGATAGTCAATGAAAATCTCGAGGAAGCTCATGGTGAGGAGGACGCAGAGCCTGTCTTTGATGGGACAGAGATTCCTGGAATGGAAGCAAACAGGAGTACATCCACTCGTTCTTTGGATCTTGGTCATGAGACTCAAGAATCTTGGCCTGATAAAGCAGTGGCTCTTAAGAACTTTGTCAGGAAGAAAAGTGCAGTTGCCGTCTCCAGTGTTCTTCGTCGCCTTTCAGGGAAAAGTGATGACGGGGAACAGGACATTCCCGATGATGAAGGTAAGGATGACAAAAGTGATGGGACTATTAAGGAGGTTGCAGATTCTCCCAAAGAAAGTGAAGCCCAAGAAGCCTCTCAGAAAACAGCAGAGAAGTCTGGGTGGAATCCCCTTAGCCTTATTAGGATTTCACGTGATGTTGATAACAAAGCAGAACAGCTGGAGGAGGTAAGTGAAGAATCATCACAACCTATAGCTATGAAGGGAAGAATCCTATTGTACACAAAGCTAGGATGCCTGGAGTGCAGAGAGGCTAGGCTATTTCTACATAGGAAAAAGTTCAGATACGTTGAGATTAACATCGATGTGTATCCCAGCAGAAAGCTTGAGCTTGAGAAGATTGCTGGCTCTTCTGCTGTTCCTAGAGTGTTTTTTAATGAAATCAATATTGGAGGATTGGGTGAGTTAAAGGGTCTGGATGAGTCTGGTAAGCTCAATGAGAAGATTGAGTATGTCATTGCAGAAGCGCCACCATTTGAAGCTTCTTTACCACCCCTCTCTGGTGAGGATGATATGTCGACTTCTGGGGCAATAGATGAGCTAGCTGTCATTGTCCGAAAAATGAAAGAGTCTATTCCTGTTAAAGACCGCTTCTATAAAATGCGAAGGTTCACCAACAGTTTTTTAGGTTCAGAAGCAGTGGATTTCTTATCAGAGGATCAGTACTTGGAAAGGGAAGAGGTCAGTTGTGTGTTTTCTTTTTAATCTTTCTGAAAAGATGGTTATTTTTTGCTGTTGTTCATGGACTGTGTAGTCCTATGCATCTAATAATGCTGGGTACTTGTCATGAACTCAAGATAAGGCAAATCTAAGGCAGATTTTGTTTACCGTCTCATTTTTCACTGTTTATTGAGATTGAGTTCTATCTCAAAGTCAAAAATCAATTAGCTTAATTTTGATCCCTTCTGAATTGGAATAGCATTTTCAATCAGAATATGTATCCTATTCATGGGTGGATGATGAGATTGTTAAACACATCATTGGGGGATCCTGGGTGACGAGATTGTTAAACACATCAGCGGTGGATCCACATTAGGCTGGAGGCGGCTTCCCCCTCAAATTTCTGAAACCTTCATTTTACTTAGATGAAAATGATTTCTATACACTTTGGCCCCTCCCTCCCCTGCGCCAGTGGATCCTTCTGTCCACCCATTAGGCATTAACTACTCTACATTTGGTACCAGAATTCTGGAGATAAGCTCCTCCTGTTTATCTAGTGCTGCAAAATTGGAGTGAAGTATTCCCCTTGGAATGGTTCTCTGAAATTTTCTGTCTGGTACAGTAATCTTTATAATATATTCTATATGAGGTTAGTAGCACTTTATTGTTGGTGAATTCCCTGAAATCGAATGCAAAATTGGGCTTTTGAAGAAGCCTTTTATAGACGACTGGGAGTTTGCTTTATCCTCGTAATTTTTCTCTTGATCCTATTTTATAAATCATTGGATTTTCCTCTTTGTTTTTGTGATTTATCTTGTACTTCTTCCCAATTGTGCCCAAGAATTCTTTTCTTTTTCTTTTTTCAAAATATGAACGAAGCAACTCTCGATTTTTTAATGGTGGTTGTCATAATTTGATGATGCCTCTAGAGCATAGGATCGTCATTCACATTCCTAAAGAAGGTTTTATATACCTTCGATGCCAATTCTATAGTTCACTTTGGGGTTGGGGAAACATGATAATTAATGTTAAATGTATTCATTATTGCTGACTCTACCTTAGTATTCCATTTTTTTTTCTGTGCTTACAAGTGGCTTTTCTTGTCTTTAATTTCTACCGTACATCGTAAATATGCAGTCTTGGAGGGAGCTCAAAATGATAAGGAAGATATTAATTTTGGGACATCCGATAAAAGTATATAAGGAAGATAATTCTAATAAGACAATTCGTAGTTCAGTGGTGGGGAGTGAATTATTATTATTTTTTTAATGGTTGCCAGACTGTTGTCGTCATGATTAGCTTACAGTCTGATGGAGCCCAATACATTCTATTTCATGTACCAATTTGATATAATGGTGGAAGTCGTTGACCCTTCCCTTATATTCTTATAATTTTCCTTGAGCCTTGTGTTGAGATGTGAAAGAAAACCCTTATTTGGGTTAGACCGATCGATCGGTGGTTTAGACTGATCGATTGGTCATTTCTGCAGGCGAGAAACCGAGTGCAGTGTAAGACCGCTTGATAGACCGATCGATCGGTCTGTGCGAGAATGACTTTATAAGCTGCTAGGGTTGCAGCCACCGTGGGTGGAGTTTTATGTTTTAACTTCTGTTCTTTTGTAAACTCTCTCTCAGACCTTCTTCTCCCCTTGTAACCTCCATTCAAAAATGGAAGTGTGTGGTCCCGTGGACGTAGGCACAATTTGCCAAACCACGTAAACCTTGTGTTTGTGCGTGCGATTGTCTCTCTTTCTCTCCTCTTCGTCGTTTATTTAGTGTTTGTGTAATTGTGATTGATATTGGGCGGGATTAGTAATCGCGTTCTAATCCCCAACAACTGGTAGCAGAGCTCCGGGTTAGGAGGGTGAAGATCACGACATGGCAGACGACGGGAAGATTAAGATCGAGAAGTTCAATGGTTCGAATTTTTCCTTTTGAAGGATGCAGATCGAGGACGTTCTGTATCAGAAGGACCTGTTCCAACCACTGTTTTGGGAGAAACCAGAGAAGATGACACAGACTGAGTGGGAGATATTGAATCGAAAGGCTTTGGGGACCGTGCGACTCAGTCTCGCACCGTCGGTGATCTCCAATATCGCGAAAGAGAAGACGACAGCAGGATTACTGGTGGCGTTGGAAATGATGTATGATCAGCCATCTGCATCAAATAAGCTATATCTGATGTCTGCATCAAATAAGCTATATCTGATGAAGAGGCTATTCAACCTGAGGATGGCGGACAATTCCATCATAGCGGAGCATCTTAACAAGTTCAACTCCGTTGTAAATCAGTTGGAGTCAGTTGGGATCAATTTTGATAATGAGGTTAGAGCCTTAGCTCTCTTGTCCAGCTTACCAGAAAGCTGGAGCGCCTTGGTTGTCGCAGTTAGCAACTCCTCGTCCAAGTTGAAGTTGGAGGAGGTTACAGTTTTCATCTTTGGAGAGGAATCATGCCGCAGATCAGCGGGTGAAGGATCAACATCATGGTCGGCGTTGAACGCCGATGGTAGAGGGAGAAAGACAGATAGGAAGAATCAAAAGGGCCGAGGAAACCACAGATCCAAATCACAGGGCAAATCGCAGACTTGAGAGAAGTCAACTGGATGTTGGAACTGTGGACAGAAAGGTCATTTCAAAAGGGACTGTAAAGCTCCGAGAAAGCAGCGCGACGACACAAATCAAGGTGGTAAGGCAACTGTTAATGTTTCTGATGAGGAAAATACAGATGTTTTGATTTGTGCATTAGACTGTCGAACTGAATCATGGATTGTTGACTCGGGAGCGTCATTCCATGCCACTCCTCGCATGGATATACTTCACGAGTATGTGAAGAAAAATTTTGAAAAAGTTTATTTGGGAGACGACGAGGCTTGCAATATAGTTGGAAAGGGTGAAGTACAGATCACACAGGCCAACGGTACAGTACTGAAGCTGAAGGACGTTAGACACGTGCCAAGCCTAACGAGAAATTTGATCTCAGTAGGTCAATTGTTAGAATCTGGAATCATGACGATTTTTGGGGGAGATTTGTGGAAGATGAGCAAAGGGTTATTAGTTTTGGCTCGAGGAAAGAAAGAGAGTACAATGTATGTATCCTCGGGTTCTTACAGTAGCATAACAGTGGCAGCATCAAAAGGAGACACCAGCACGCGGCATAGGCGTCTCGGTCACATGAGTGAGAAGGGGATGAGAGTTCTGGCACAGAAAGGGAAGCTACCGGGTATTAAGTCAGTGGACTTGGAATTTTGTGAAGATTGTGTTTTCGAAAAACAGAAAAGGGTCAGTTTTACAAACTAGGCGAAGACTCCAAAGTCAGACAGATTGGAGCTGGTGCACACAGATGTATGCGGACCCATTCAGGTACCCTCTATTGGTGGTTCGAGGTATTTTGTAACTTTCATTGATGATGCTACTAGGAAGTTATGGGTTTATTTTTGTAAGAATAAATCAGACGTGTTTGGAATTTTCAAGAACTGGAAGGTATCTGTAGAAAATGAGACAAGTTTGAAACTAAAGTGTCTGAATTTGAAGCAAGGAATTTGAAGATACCTCCGACGGCGAGTACTGCAGTAGGGAATTTGAAGATTATTGTGCAGCTATTGGAATCAGGAGATTGAAAACTGTTCCGATGAAGCCGAGACAGAACGGAATGGGAGAACGCATGAACAGGACGATCATGGAGCGCGCCCGGAGTATGAGGCTACATGCTGGGTTGCCAAAGCAATTCTGGGCAGACGCAGTGAACACAGCAGCATACTTGATTAACAGGGTGCCTTCAGTTGCATTGAATTGTGGTTTGCCAGAAGAAGTTTGGACTGGGAAAGAGGTAAAATTTTCCCATTTACGCATTTTTGGTTGCATAGCCTATGTTGTGCATGTTGAGTCAGAGAACATGGGAAAGTTAGACCCCAAGTCTCGAAAATGTATGTTTGTGGACTACGGTACAGATAGCTGCGGTTATAGGATGTGGGATCCAGAAAGCAGGAAAGTTGTTAGGAGTATGGATGTTGTCTTCAATGAGTCTGTTTTGTATAAAAATAGACAGGATTAGAAGGATGAGACAGCAGGCGAGTCAGACTATGCTAAGTTTGAGGGATCGTCTAGCAAAATCTTAGAACCCCGGGATGTGAAACGGGCAGCCAACTCCACAGTCAGAACCACAGACTCCCATAATCATGAGATCTACTAGAGTCAGCAAACCTACAATTAGATACTCACCTTCATTGCATTACCTGCTGTTGACAGACAGTGGTGAACCGGAATGCTTTGAAGAGGCTTTGCAGATAGAGGTAAAGGGCGAGTGGGAGCATGCAATGAATGAAGAGATGCAATCTCTGTCATCCAACGAGACTTGGGATCTGGTTCAGTTGCCCAAGGGTAAGTTAGCATTGCAGAACAAGTGGGTCTACAAGCTGAAAGAAGAAGATGATGGTAGCAAGCGGTACAAGGCGAGGCTGGTAGTCAAAGGTTTTCAGCAGAAGCCGGGAATTGACTACAGAGATATTTTCATCAGTTGTGAAAATATTTACCATCAGGACTGTTCTGAGTATAGTGGCTACAGAAGACTTGCATTTGGAGCAGCTAGATGTCAAGACAGCTTTTTTTTACGGTGACCTGGAGGAAGAAATCTATATGCGGTTGCCACAGGGGTATTCGGTTAAAGGGAAGGAGGGCATGGTGTGCAGGCTGAAGAAAAGCTTGTATGGACCGAAACAGGCTCCTAGGCAGTGGTATAAGCGGTTTGACTGCTTTATGGCAGATACAGGGTTCAACAGATGCCATGGTGACCATTGCTGCTATATCAAGAGGTTTGACAACTCGTATGTGATTCTTTTACTGTACGTAGATGACATGCTGATTGCAGGCTCAAGCATGAATGAGATTGTGAATCTCAAGGCACAGCTATCCCAGGAATTCGCTATGAAGAATTTGGGAGAAGCCAAATGGATACTCGGGATGAGGATCAGCAGGGACAGAAAGAGTCGGAAGTTAAGACTTTCGCAGTCGGAGTATGTTGAAAAGGTCCTGCAGCGTTTCAACATGGAAGGTGCTAAACAAGTTAGCACACCTTTGAGAAGTCACTTCAGACTTTCAAAGGAACATAGAGCTGTCACAGACGAAGACAGGAACTACATGAAAAAGGTACCGTACGCGTAAGCCGTAGGTAGCTTGATGTATGTCATGACCTGCACGAGGCCGGATATTACCCATGCAGTGGGAGTTGTGAGCAGATTCATGTCAAATCCGGATAATGAACACTGGGAAGCAGTGAAGTGGATTCTGAGATATCTCAGGGGTACCTCAGGATATGCTTTGTGTTATGAGGGCTCGGGGATTCAGCTGAAAGGGTTCGTGGATTCAAACCTAGCTGGGGACATTGACAGCAGGAAAAGTACAATAGGGTATGTGTTTACTCTGGGCAGTGCAGTAGTAAGTTGGGTTTCTAGATTGCAAAAGATAGTAACAATCTCCACCACTGAGGCATAATATGTTGCAGCTACTGAAGCGTGTAAAGAGCTAATTTGGCTAAAGGGTTTCTTGAAAGAATTGGAAAGAGGTCAGGACATGTGTCAGTTGTATAGCGACAGTCAGAGTGCTATACATCTGGCACAGAACTCGGCATTTCATTCAAGGACCAAATATATTGATATTAAGTATCATTTTATTCGGTCTCAACTTGAAGATGGGCAGTTTAATCTGGAGAAGGTTCATACGAACGAGAATCCTGCAGATATGTTCACAAATGTTGTAACAGTGGAGAAGCTGAGGCACAGTTAAGCTTTTGTTGGTCTTCAGGGATAGAAGACAGGAGGTTGGGTCACACAAGTTTGAGTGGTTGTGTTGGTGGTTTCAAGGTGTTAATGAGGTTGATGGGATTTCTCAAGGTTTGAAGTAGTTTTACTTCAAGTGGGAGAATTGCTAAGATGTGAAGAAAAACCCTTCTTTGGGTTAGACCGATCGATCGGTCATGTTTGCAGGCGAGAAACCGAATGCAGTGCAAGACCGCTTGATAGACCGATCGATCGGTGTTTGAAGTAGTTTTACTTCAAGTGGGAGAATTGCTAAGATGTGAAGAAAAACCCTTCTTTGGGTTAGACCGATCGATCGGTCATGTTTGCAGGCGAGAAACCGAATGCAGTGCAAGACCGCTTGATAGACCGATCGATCCGTCTATGAGACCGATCGATCGGTCTGTGCGAGAATGACTTTATAAGCTGTTAGGGTTGCAGCCGCCGTAGGTGGAGTTTTATGTTTTAACTTCTGTTCTTCTGTAAACTCTTTCCCATATCTTCTCCCCTTGTAACCTCCATTCAAAAGTGGAAGTGTGTAATTCCATGGACGTAGGCACAACTTGCCGAACCACGTAAATTTTGTGTTTGTGCGTGCGATTGTCTCTCTTTCTTTCCTCTTTGTCGTTTATTTAGTGTTTGTTTGATTGTGATTGATTTTGGGCGGGATTAGTAATCGCGTTCTAATCCCCAACACTTTGGGAGTACTATTTTTCTTTATTGTTGAGGAAAACAAAATGGCTTAAGGGTTCTTCAAATCAATTATCTTGTCTGCATTATGCCATCACAAATACGCATTAAAATGCATCATATTTATTTTATTATAGTCGTTTCCCTGTTGGAAGATTTAAACATCAATGACAGTAAATTGAAGGCTGACTAATGAAAAATAAGCAGTTTACAACATCCAAAATGAATGGGGTTAAGTATACCCGCAGATTTTTCCTCCTTGATTGTATCATTGATTTTTACCTGTTCTTTTGTTGCGGTAGGCTGTTGAATTTGGTCGAAAGCTTGCAAGCAAACTCTTCTTCCAACATGTTCTTGAGTGAGTACCTTGAAGTTAACTTTTTGAAAGTGTTAATCTCTCTCTCCACCCACCCAAACACCCACACACACACATAAACGGGTACACCAAGAGCAAGAAACACAGATGCACACAACGACAAAGACGTGCATGTGCGATAAACACATACGTATGCACATAGCGAGAAGCACATATGATTTCATATTCCTCAAAGAAATTTATTATTTATTTCCATTGTGATGTTTTATATTGCTTTAGTGAGAATGCATTTGAAGATGGCAACCACGTGTATCGCTTCTTGGATCATGATCCTATTGTGATGTCTCAATGTTACAACATTCCAAGGGGTATAATTGAAGTAAAGCCAAAGCCTATTACAGAAATTTCATCGAGGCTTAGATTTTTGTCTTATGCAATCTTTGAAGCTTACACATCAGAAGATGGAAAACACATTGATTACAGAAGTATCCATGGGAGTGAAGAATTTGCAAGGTTTGCTGGAACCTTTGATTTATACAGACAAACTTATTGTAGTGTTTAGTGTCTTACATGCTTTTAATGAACAATAAGGGATTTCCAAAATCTTGTTGGCATTGACGTGCAAAATCTTTTTTAGGTATTTGAGAATAATTGAAGAGCTTCACAGAGTAGACCTGCAGGATATGCCAAGGGAGGAGAAGCTAGCGTTTTTCATAAATCTCTTCAATATGATGGCTATTCATGCGATGCTAGTCTGGGGTCATCCTGCTGGAGCGTTGGAGCGCAGGAAATTGCTGGGGGATTTCAAGTATGTAATTAGTGGGTGCACCTATTCGCTTTCAGCAATTCAAAATGGTATATTAAGGGGCAATCAGAGACCACCATACAATCTCATTAAGCCATTTGGCGTTAAAGATAAACGTTTTGAGGTGAGATAGTTACACTACCTTTCCTGATTATTGATATATTTCTGTGATTTTAGCAGGAACAGAGTTTCTCCTATGACATCAATCGGCTTCTATAAAACAGAGTTTCCCATGTTTTATTTGTACTTATTCTTCTTTTTTTCTCTTTTTCTTGGATCAGGTTGCTCTTCCTTATCCGGAGCCTCTTATTCACTTTGCTCTGGTTTGTGGAAGCCGATCTGGGCCTGCTCTTCGATGCTACTCACCTGGGAACATTGATAAAGAATTGACGGAAGCAGCTCGTAATTTCTTAAGAAGTGGAGGACTCATCGTTGATCTCAATGCAAAGTTTGCATCAGTCAGTAAGATACTGAGATGGTAGGTTGTTTTAGTGTTAGACACTGCATGTGTGTTGAATTTGCATCTTTTCTTGAAGAGGACCTCCAGTGGTAGTGGATTAAAAAGGAGTGTCAAATGTCCCAACACACACACACACACATGTGCCCACACAAGTGTTTACGTTTGTGCTCAAATGCACTCGTACATTCACAAATTCATGAGAAAAATTTTATAAATTTTTTTAACCATTTAGAAGTTAACGAACCATTTGGGAGTGTACTTGTGCAATACAATTTTGAACATTTCAAACTTGATCTATACTCTAAGTTCAATCTTAAAGTTTGTTTTCACACTAATTGGATGTTACTTTAGTCATTATTTCAGTAAGGTAAATGTTTTGGTGTGAGGTCTAGGGGTCAGAGGCTGAAACATACTAGGTATTGATAAATCCAATGTTTTGCATTGAGGTAAAAGAGAGCATTAATCCCAGAAATTATTTTAAATTTATCAAAAATGGGGATCCTTCAACATTTTTAGCTTCTAACTTCTGTTATCAACCCTCTACGGTAGCTTAATGGTTTAAGGTTATCACTGGACCAACCATAAAACTAGAGATCTTGTGTTCGACTCTTGTTGGAAGCGTTTTGACTTGAACGATATTGTAATTTGTAGTTTGCGGGTGATTACAGGTATCTAGAGATTTTTCTCTTACTGGCTTGCGAGGGTTCCTCTGTAACCCAAAAAAAATATTCTGTTATCTAATACTATTTCCTTCACGAGTGCTCAGGTACAGTATAGATTTTGGGAAGAATGAGGTTGAGGTACTGAAGCATGCAGCAAACTACCTGGAGCCGGCTGATTCTGAAGCATTGCTGGAGTTGCTTGCCACTACTCAGTTGAAGGTTGTATATCAGCCTTATAATTGGGATCTCAACTACTAGTTATGGTATCGACTTTCCCACCTGAGCATAATATACACAATTGTACATCTTCCCTTGTCTTATAGAAAACTCACACGAACAAATTATGATAGTGGCATTACAAAATTACCAAACACATCTGAAGCCCATTTGAGGGCATTTGAATTTGATTAGACAGTTGGGTTTAGTGCTACTGGAACATGTAATTGGTTTTGATGAGGCGGTCTTAATGACTGGAAAAATTTTCAGGTTCTTCTCATTCGTTGTCATTGCTGCCATTTTCATTCTAAAGCTCTTCCTTTATTTTTGTTGGTTAGCGGTTAGGAGTTTTTGGGCTAGTTTACACGTACCTCAACTGATTCTCTCCCCGATCCGGTCAATGGCAGGCCATCCACGCTGGGGCTAGGGGATTTAGGAGAGCTAAATCTCTCGTGGTCTGGCCTCATGAGGATTTCCGACGTTTCGAACTTAGGACTTCTGGGTCTACACAGCTTGTTCTTGTCTCCACTGGGCTACCCCTTGAAATTGAACCTCTTTCTGTTCCTACAATGTGATGCGGTTGAACCTCTTCGTGTTCGTGCAATGTGGTGCATATATATATATATATATATATATCATTTACACTTCTTTACTGTTTGTCCTTAACAATCTGAAACCTTGATTGCTAAAATGGGACGATTTATCTATAGCAATATGTTCACAAGAATCCATGTGTGAAACAGTTCAAATTGGCCGATGCCGACGTGGTTCAAATGGCATCTGATTTTATTTTGTGATTACTGGGTTGGTCGCATACATGTTAGATTTAGGAGTGTGTAATTAACGTGCCAACCTAACCTAATTTAATCCGCGTGGATTATGTTAGCGAATGAGTTGAATTGGGTTGAATAAAAAAAATTAAAAAATGTGGATTGATTACGTGTTATATTTTTTCAACTGTCATTAACCCCATTCAATCCGGCAAAAGTATATCTTAGTAATCTTGTTTTTACATACGATAAATTTTAACATCATATACATATTTATATTTATTTAATTTTTTTATAATTTATAAGAAACAAATTATAATATTTATAATTTTAATTATTACTTTAATTATACGTTGTGAATGTTTTTTTTTAACAAACATACAATGTAAATATTGTTATTAAAGATATTTAATTATGTTATTATTATTACTATTGAATTACAACTTTTATTTTTAGTTAGTCTTTTACTTCGCGTGCTAAATATTATGTTTTTTATAAAAAAGTTTGCAATAGGTTTTTATTTTTTAGAAATAATTTAAAAAAAAAATATTATTAAAATTTTATAATTTTTTAATCCGCTAAACAAAGTTTTTAAAAAATATTATTAAAATTTTATAATTTTTTAAAATGCCAAACTGTTTAAATTGCATGTTGAAATCACTAAAAAATATTACTAATTCGCTGATTTTGATGATCAATATAGTGACGGTAAATTAAAAACCAGATCACTCTATAAATGTGTGTTTGTTAAAATTTTATCTTGAAACCCATCCCAAATCAAACCCCCCACAATCCTAGTTAGATTTGCCTGTGTGTTTGAATGTTCAGGTTGAGGTAGTATTCATGGTATTGGTAAATTACACCTATCAGTTGACAAAGGAAAAAAGAAAAAGAAAAGGAAGCCTTTCAAATTCTATTGTTCCTGTTGTAATTTAAAAATAAATAAATTCATTGTTTGTGCATTTAATCGATATGAAAGGAAAAGAAGAGCAGATTTTTAAGGCAGTTAGTACATTAATTTGTAACGGGAAATGTGGGCGACGCCACGATTTTTTATTTTTTTATTTTCAGAAGAAATTATTTTTCATTAGTTTGAACTTTCTATTTTCAGATTACGCTGAAGAAGAAGGTTAGTGACAAGTTTGGAGGTGTTTGCACAAGAGGGAATGGTGTATGGTAAAGCTATTGCTTAATAGCTTCGTACATTGTAGATTATAACTTATAGTAAAAGTTGTGAGTGATTGGTAAAGTTTAGAACTTATAATTGAAATTAAAAAAAATTTATAAATTATAGCAAAAGTTGAGTGTTTAAAAAAATTTATAATTTATAATTAAAATTAATAATAAAAAATAAAAAATTATTAATAGTAATATTCTCAAACACAAAATTAGGGAGAAATGAGAGTTAGGTCAAAGTAAGGCCACATGGTCCACATCTTAATGTGTACCACAAGCAAAGTTTGGTAAGTATATAAAGGTAACGAATAGAAGAGGACTTATCTGCGTCCTGCAGTAACTCCAAAACTTTGGCCCTCTTTGGGATAAAATAAGGGATCAGGACCGAACACCTCATCTACTCACCTATTCTCAAGCATTCTAGGCAGTCTAAGTTCACATATTGATGATCTCTGTTTGTACAATTATTCCACAAACATTTTAGATTGAAATATAATTTACTAATTTATAAAAAAAAAAGGTCAATATTTAACAGTAAGTCAATTTTATTTGAGATATTTATTTATTTGACCTTAATGAGATGCGAATTAATTCTTTGAGATAAAGTGACTTATTATTTTTTTTCTCTCAATTACTAAATTGTCCTTAACTCATTATTTTGTAAGAAAAAACATTTTATAATAGGGGGAAAACCATTATTTCAATGGTCATAACTTTAGATGGCCCATTTCAAGCCAATAAACAGATTATAAAAAAGAAAACAAATATCAAAACCCATATTTTTATTAAAGGATAAGGTATTCTTAGATAAATAGGTTGAAATTTAAGTTTGACAATTTTTTCGTCCTGCTCTTGCATGCATCTCTGTCTTATTATATATAAGTTTTTCGTAAGTTTTTTTGGAATCTAATATTAGATGAAATGGAAATTATATTTTTCTTTTCTTCCGCCATGCTCCAATTACATGAAATAAAGAGTTTTTAAATATAAATATATGTATAAAATTTATTTTTTTAAAAATATAATAAACTTCAATTATAAAAATATTATATTTATTTCTCATTTATTATTTTTATTTTTTTTACATTTTGTATTTTAAATTCTATTAAATTATCAACTATTATTTATATTTGTTACGTTATCTACAATTATTATTTATATTAGTATCACTTTTTTAAAATTTCTAAATTATTTTCAAAGTATCTCTGTCCCACCTCACACCCTTTCCCAATATTCTCAGTTGTCCGCATTCCGATAAAATATGGAATAGAGATGTGAGATCTTATCCTACCCCCATTTCCATCCATATTCAAAACTTGAACTAGCCTCAATTGTTAAAAAAAAAAAAAAAAGAAAAAGAAAAAGAAGCAAATTAACAAAAATGATTTAAGTTTCGTTTGATTACAGCTTAAATCCAGCTGACTTAAAAAACCAAAAAATTCATGTTCGCTTCATTTGGCAACCTAATCTTTTTTTTCGTTTTACTTATTGATTTTTAGTTTTTTTAGTTTTTTTTATTTATTAATCCAAAATGTTTTTATACATTAAATATAAAATTATATTTTTATAACGTACGTAGTCGAGATTCGTTAAACAAAATTTATATTAATATAAAATTATATTAATATTTTAAGAAATCTATAACAATTATTTTTGAACTAATTCTTTTAGCATATTATCTTATTGATTTAAGTTGGAGTAATATTTTCACTCAATCTACTATTGGCGGGTGGAGAGTTTTTTAACCTATCGCCGATTCGCCCATCTCTAAAATCGACAAATTATGTAATTTTTTAAACAGTTTCAAGCAAACGATTTTGACAATTTAACGAGTGAAGTTATTATATAAATAAGAAAAGTGCATAACTAAATTTTCTACAAAGTTAGGAAACAATTTATGCCCATCAAAACACATTCAACAATTAGGTCAAACTATTCAACAATTAGCAATTCCAAAAAAAAAAAAATGCATTAAGCGACAATTACAAAAATAAATTAGGTACTAGGAAGTAATCAACAAAACACATTCAATTTCAACAATTTGTATCTCTCAAACAAAATACAATAACACATTCAACGTTAATCACAAATTGACAGAGACCCATTTCTTAGAATGGCGTCCGTGACCATAAAAGTAAAATAAATAGTAATGAGGGAATGAACATACGGAACATACAAAAATATTAGAAAAAAATTACAAAATTAAACCATTGTGTTAGGTTTATAGTTTATACATATAATGAGTTAAGATTCTATATGTAAAAAATACTAAAACTTATGTATATCATAGGTGAGTTGGGTTTGATTGAACGGCGAGTTAAAAGATTATAAATTGCAACCAATTTATCTCATTTATTTTTTCTTTCAACTCATACAATCCAATCCATTAACCCACACAAAACCACATGGGTTGGTGCGAATCGGTGCGGGTCGACGGGTTGATTGTGAGCAGCGACAGAGCCAAAAATCGAATTTAGAGGGAGCATTAATTTAGCTTAAAATCTTAATTTTTTTCTAATCAATAAAATAGGATATTGCTAAAACTTAAACAATATGTATAAAAATTTGTAATTATATATTTTTACAAAATATTGTGACAATTTAGATAAAAACTTTTATATTTATTTATTTAAGATAAAAAACATATTAATCAAACTAACTGAAATATTATAATTTTTTAAAGAACATTATAATATTTATATAATATTTCAATAACAAATGACTTTTTATTGTTTATTAAAATTTTTCTTATGAATAGCAAATAAATAAAATTTGTAGTTAAAAAAATTGAACGAAAATCCTAACTAAGTAAAAATTTTAAAACGGTTATATTTCAAAAATTGTTATTTCAAGACCCTTGATTGCAAATATTTTTGTAAAAACTTAAAATAATAGAATAATTTTATACTTATGAGGGTCACTGAACAGATTTTATGAATGAGAATATACATAAATTTTTTTATAGATAATAATATATATATAAAAACGTGAGAGGGGATACGTGCGCCTCTGAGCGTGCATTAGCTCCACCACTAGGTATGAGTTGGCTAGGGATGACAATTTTTCTCGTCCTACTCCCGTCTCGTTTGTAGGATTTTTTTTACCCCTAATAACAAACGGGGTGAGAACGGTATTTGCACTGCTCGTCTCGTTTTTCTCGCCTCGCCCCCGGTTATATAAAATAAATAATTTTTAAATATTAAAATATGTATAAAATATATATTTTATAAATATAATAAGTTCAAAATATTAAAATATTATATTTATTTCTAATTTTTCTTTCTCATTTATTATATTTTGCATATTTAGTTATATTAATTTATCAACTATTATTTTTTATTTATTATATTATTTATAAGTTTTATGAATATTACTATTTTAAATATCAAAAATTATACCTAAAATATTTCTATTTTTGTCTCATTTTTTGCTATTTTTTTAATATTTTTTTTAATTTTTATCCTAATCAAATAAAAAACAAAAATAAAAAAACTAATCTCGGGCCTCGCCTTCCCATTGCCACCCTAGAGTTGGCTGGTTAAATGCACACCTTTTTGCTTGCTTTTTAATTAAAATGGTTTTAAGCAAAATAAACTTTTAATCTTTTAAGACACCTCCAATTTATGTCAACCCTTATTAGGGTTTTCTCACGTGTATGTCGCACGCAGACCGTCTACCCTAAGGCAGCCTCAACCACCTTCTTCCTTACCGGGACGACGCTGGCGTCACAGGTTCTTCCTATTTCTTCCTCTCTAATTCTTCATTATCCGCCTCTTTTGTACTGACTCTGCAACACGAGCGATGTTAGTTCTTTTCGGAAATCCATTAATTGTTTCGATCTAAGTGTTGTTAATAACCTTTTTCCCAATCCAGATTGCTGTTGAAAAATAGCAATTGTAAAACCCTTGAATTGGATTTTTTTTTTGAATCAAAACAAATTAGTGAGTTTTGTCAAAATTTGGGAAGTTCAAGAAAAACGTAGGAAAACTGTCACTCCAATCTGAAATGGAGGTTAATATTAAAGCAACTGTTTGGCTGCTTCCACTAATTTCCACTTATTTTATCAAGGAAAATGTTAACCACTGTCAACCGGGCAGTGGTTAATGGGTAAATAACCACCCACAGGGGTTAGGTTGACTGGTCTTGGGTTTGCTCTCCGTTGGTCACCAGTGCCAGCTCCCTGGGTCCATGGAGGTTTGCTTAGCCATTAACTTCAGGGCTATGGGATTAGTTGAGGTCTGCGTAAGTTGGCCTGAACACCGGTTATCAAAAAAGGGGTATATAATGTATGATTTTTTTGTACAAAGTGTATCGGTATCTGTAAAAGTGAGAAGCTCTACTCGTAAATGTGTACGAATATTAAAACTTTTGTTCCCATATATTGATATCTATACAAGTGGTAGGCTACAAGTGAAGCTCCTCTCAATCCAATGGCTTCTCAAGACCGCTCATGATCTTATTTTGTGGGATTAAAATGCGTCCATATTGATAATTTGAATTGTTTATCTTATAGGTTTTGCAGAAAAAATTGTTCATGCAAAATTACAGTTTGATCGGATTTCGATAAATACATGAACAAATTGCAATCGAACACGATAGATACATATACAAAACGTATTTTGTTTTATAAATTGGATGATTTAAACTTTAACAAACTATGTTAAACCAAACTGTCCATTTTTTATAACAAAATGCAATATGTTCGTGTACCTATCGATGTCCAATCAAGTAGAATTTTTGTATGAATGATCTTCTTTGTATAGTGCTTAAAGTCTTATATCTTAGACAGTTGGTTCCAAGTCCGGAGAAAGGAGGAGGGTTATGCGTTAGGCAGTTGATAGCCAACACGTTAAAAAATTCGTCAGATCTCTATGAACATGATAGAGACAGCATGTTGGGCTGCTAAGAAAGATCACATAAGTAAGATGAGAATTACAGAAATGAGAATGTTAAGGTAGATGCGTGGTAAGATTAGTAAAGATAAAATTATGAATAGAAAGATTCGTGAAATGATATGAGTGGCACCAATTGGAAAAAAGTTGAGAAAAAAAAATAGATTAAGCTGATTTGGACACATACAATATAGAGTAGTTAACGTAGCAGTAAGAAAAAGCGACACGATCATGAGTGATGAGAGCACTAGCGGAGGGATAAACCTAAATTGACACGAGATACTGTGTTAAAAAAATATATGAACCTATTAAAACTCACTAAAGATATGGTACTTAACAAAGTAGAATGGCGTAAAAGAATCCATGTAGCCAATCTCAATTGATTGGGACAGAGGTTTAGTTTCGTATGGTTTTACTCATCTTAAGTCCACAAAACGAGGCCTTGAGGAGTTTTGAGGAGCTTTTGTCTTGAAGGGAGCTCAAGTGCTCAACTGTAGGTTGCACTTTTAAAAGTGTATTGATATTGAAAATTCTTTATCGCTATTAAGTTGTTAACCACTGCCCAGTTGGCGGTGGTTAGCATGGCCCTTTGATTAATTTTTGAACCAAATTATATGCATAGTCCAACGAATAAGCACCAATTTTACTGTTTTGTATTTGGCACTGCTCTGATATTAGTGATTGTAAGTTGCATCAATTTGTTTTGTGTAGTGAATGGGAAGATGAAACTCTAAATTTGGCTTTTATCGTTCAGAAAATTAGTACTCATGGTTACATTTTGAGGAGTAATTTGAATACCTCAACAACACAATGACATGAAACTGGGCCATTTATGATGAAAATGAAAATTTATACCTTCCTTCACCGATTCATAATAAATTGTCAAACTGAACTCTGACTTCCAGTTATCCATTTTTTTAGCAGGTTACCGTCTAATTATATTCTATGGTTCAAACTGATGGTGGTTACTGTTATAAGCACAAGGAGATGTTTCAATAGATATTGTGGCTTCTCTCAACCCACCGCCATAATCAATAATAGTGTCTTTCATCCAAGAAATTTCAGGACCATGAATGAACTAAAATTAGATGGTGCTTCTAGTATTTGTACTCCCATATATGATGGAAAGTCTCACGTTCAGCAATCTGTATCAATGAGCCCGGACCAGAGATGTTCGTCTTCAAGTGTTCAGTCCACCCCTGAAATTGAAAAGAAGTATGTTCATCGTGTTTATGATGCAATTGCTCCCCATTTCAGTTCCACCCGGTTTGCTAAGTGGCCAAAAGTTGCTACTTTTTTGAATTCTTTACCTTCAGGGTCTCTTGTCTTGGATGCAGGATGTGGGAATGGGAAGTACTTGGGATTGAATCCTGGTTGTTTCTTCATAGGAAGTGATGTAAGTGCTCCTCTCATCAATATTTGTGCAGATAGAGGGCATGAAGTTATGGTTGCTGATGCTGTAAATCTTCCTTACCGAAGTGGTTTTGGTGATGCTGCAATTTCTATTGCTGTGTTACACCATTTAAGTACAGAGAGTAGAAGGAAAAAAGCAATAGATGAATTAATTCGAGTTGTTAAAAAGGGTGGTCTTGCTCTGATTACTGTTTGGGCAGTGGAGCAAGAGGATAGATCATTAATTAACAAATGGACTCCACTGACCCAAAAGTATTTAGAGGAGTGGATAGGACCAAGTGCACCCCCTATACGCAGCCCTCCATCTTTCACACTTGAAAGCATCCCAGAAACTGAGGAAAATAGCTTGGGGAAGCATGTGAAATATTTCAAGGAGACTTCTTTAAGTAAGAAGTTGCCAGAAACTATGCACTTACCTTCTCAAAGCAAAGATTATTCAGTGGCTTCTGAAAATGGAAAAAATATCGAAAGCCAACAAGAATTTTTTGTCCCTTGGCATTTACCTTATCACCGTGCTGAAATCAGTGGAGCTTCGACTTGCGCTCTCGCAAATGGCTTGGCGAAAAAGGATGATAAGAAGGGTGCTGTAGTGTACAACAGATATTACCATGTCTTCAATGAAGGCGAGCTTGAAAGGTATGCGCATAATTTGTTCTGGAATGTTGTCTTTGTCCCTTGGAGTGTTGTCTTTTGTTACTGTTCTTCTTTGCTTGGCAGCGCAGAAACAGTGGAAATGAAAGTGACGTATACCATTCTCTGTTTCTAACAATGGGATCTCCTGCTGTATTTATTTATTTTTATTTATTGTTATTATATTTTTTCCCCTAACAATGGGATCTCCTGCTTTATAGTTTATTTATCAGGGGAGAGCTTTCATCCCAATCCATCACCCAAACCGAACGTGTCGGGTGCTGAACTTTGAAAACCAGTATCACCTGTCCGTGGATTTAGGATCGTCCAAAGCAGTTATTCGGACGGGCTGGCAGGTTCAGTCGGGTTGGGCGGGTTGGACCATTATTGAGCCTTTCTGACTTTGCTAAAAATAAACTACTTTTTACTTCAACAGTTGAACTTATGCTTCTTACAAAAATCATAAACAGTGTAAAATTATAAACAGGCCATAAAAGCCTTTGCAATCCAGTAAGAAGAAAGATAAAATCCAAAAGACATGTTTTATACACACTATACAAGTATACAGGCAGTAATGTGCCTTTTTCCCAGCACTTTAAAGTGGTCTTTTTAAAGCCTAACTACACATTTTCCCAAACAAAAACTGTTGAGTGCTGATTGCTTAACATATCAACGTACAAAAACATAAAAAATGTGAAAACAAAAAATGTTACTGCACCAAGCCAGCAAATTACTGCCTGTTCACGAGAAGAAAATTGTTTCCAATCAAACATGTGAGCGTGACTGTGAGGCGGCGTCAGGCATGAAGTAACCGAGAGGTTCAAGAGGGCGTAAGGCAAGTTCGATGTCAAAAGAGAGAGGAATTAGGTTTTTTACTCTTGAAAAGGAAGGAGGCGTAGATGAGAAGTTAGGGAATAGGGAGGGACAAATATTGTAGATTGAGAGGGGATTATGGTTGTGGGGATCTGGGAGTGGATGCTAGCTGTTTTTAAGAAATAAGAAAAAGAATAAAAATGTAATTAGCTGAGGGTGTTTTTCGGTTGGTCGGATTACATGGATTTTGTATGCCACACCCGATGCCCGACCGAAACCCGATATTTAAGTTCGTTCTACACCCGCCTTCGACTGCAGTGCGTTCCAACTGACCGGGAACCATTTTTCGGGTCGGGTTCGAGCGGGTTGGGCGGTCACTCAGATTTTTGCTCTCCCCTATTATTTATTGTTATTATCATTTTTTTTGGGATGGGGGGAGAAAATGCTAATTTTCTCTGTTTCTACGTACCCAAAAATGCTAAAAGTAACAAAATAGACGCATATGGGCAGAATTTTGATGAATTTTGGAGCTAATATCAGTAACCAAAAACATCATCTTTTAAATCCAGACTTACCCATATATCTAATATTTAGATGTCAACGAGTATAGTGAACATTGATCCACATGGGTAAACTGATTAGGTATAAACTGTGACGAAAACAAGTGCATACAAAAATCTTGGAGCTTTAGATGTAGCTAATGCCTCTTAAGCATTCATAGAAGTGGGAAATCAAATTGCTGCCCAGGGTATTAGTGCATTACCATATTAGCTAGTAGACAGTCATCTTAAAGGACAACACTAGTGCTAATTGCAGGCCATCTGAAAGGATTGGGGTTCAAGTTGAAGGAATGGAATACTGTGACATTTTCAGCTGACTTTTATTTGGTCATTCAACTAGTTGCATTTTCTGTGATTGCCTAGACAATCTTTTCTGAGTTGTATGAGGGGGAAATTCTTGATAAGGGTTCTATGGGTGTAGATGCATAGAATTCCCCATCAAAAAACAAAGATGGGGAAGAGTTCAATCTTGGATCTTCATTTGTCCTTCCAGTTTCCAGGTGAACACTCTAACTGAAATAAGAACGTTTCCTATAGTTGATTTAGTTTAAACCAAATGCAAAGGAGGAGCCAACTTTCAGAGCTTGCAAGAGCAAACTTCCTTTGAACAAATGAGAAACCATTCTTGTAACATGTCCATTGATTTAGAATGAGTAATAATGTATACCTGAAAAGAGAGAAGTATGCATCAATGTGTGTGCATATAAATATAGATAAGTAATGATGCAAAATTAGTTTTCTGAACAAGTTTTCATATCCATAGACACATGCTAGAAGCACCCACATTAACAACCATGTGTGCTATCTATTTGCCTGTGTCTATGGGGTAACAAACATGGAAAGAAGACCTATCTTGTGGACTATAAACTTTCCTCCTTCGTTTTGCACGGTTAATTTCTTTTGCCAACCAAAGATCTCTGTCCAGATTTTTTATTTTTGTTTTTCAAAATTTACCAGATGAAGGATTATTTCCAAGTTTAAATGGGTGAATAAATTTGCTTGGTACTTGGTTAATTAGTTTTATTTATTTATTTATTTATTTATTTGTTGCCAAAGTTGATAGTCATAGAGTTATAGACTTCCCTAGGGATATCCTTACAACTGAGATCGCATGTCTCCGATAAAGTGACTCAAGCTTGAATCTCCTTAACTTACCTACAAAAAAAATAATAACATCAAAAAGAAAAATCATTGCTAGAGTTACAGACAGTCTAAAGTTGTTGATTGTTTTAAATTCTCCGCAAGGCATTCCCCCTGTTTCATGAACTAAATCCAATTACAATGGAATTCTAGATGAATACAAGGTCATCAAGCAATGCTCCAGGTAGCATCCTCACTTGAACAATAATGTTTCTTTTGGACACCAAATTACTTGCAAAAAAATGAAAATTTGCATTCATATTTCAGCATAATTCTCCATTCTGTGTTTATTTAATTTACTTGTCACCCTTCCACAAGTGTTTATTTTGGCTTCTTCTTTGTCTTATTTATTTATCTATCCATTTTTGTTTTGGGGTGGGGGGGGATTAAGATATGGCATATTTTTGTTCACCTTATATACTTAATGTCTTGTTTTGCATTACTCTTTGCAGGCTAGTATGTGACATGGGCAATGCGGTTGTTATTGATCAATTTTATGACAAATCAAACTGGTGCATTGTTCTCGAGAAGATAACATGAGGTATTGGACCTGCTGATTCAACCAATATTGGTTAAATGTTGGTGCGTGATGATTCGATGTTCAGAGGCTATGCGGCCCAAACATGTATGCATTCTGAAGACAAGAAGGATCAACATGAAGACTACATGGCCTAGCAAGGCATATGCTGGAGTATATTGTCAGGATTGACATCATCGTACACAAATACTAAGAGTATCACTAAGTCATAACCCGGTTACTCCTTCCTCCCCCCCTTTTTAGGACCACCCTACATGTTGGAAGGGATGCCTCAGCTTATTTTCTGTGTACCATGTGTGTTTTTTTTTGTGTATGTAGGGTTACTCCTTCCTCACTCCCCCCCCCCCAAAACATGTTGAAAGGGATGTCTCAGCTTATTTTCCGTGTACCATGTTTTTTTTTTTTGTGTATGTAGATCCCATCACAAGGAAAATTTCTAAATTCCTTGACAATTTTGTAACTGGATCTTCTCAGGAAGACACTGTGATGAGATTTTATTAAATTGCTATGTGGACGTTTTTTTTCCTTTGCTATTCAGTTGTGCCTACACTGTGTTATTCAGTTGTGCCTGCACTGTTTGTGAGTGGGCAAATAGAAGACTGAAACTAAACAAGAAGAAAAAAATCTTAAATAAAAAAACCTGAGTTGCTAAAAACCTTTGTAAGTTTCGATTATGATCTTTCTGAAGGGTTATACTCTTTATCAACGTAAAAAACTCAGGAATGTTACAAGTTATGGGTTGAAGCAAATTAAGATTTTAAGCCTGTTTTCATATCTTATCTTTTTGATATTTTAGCAGATGATTCATTTTAGTGAGTCCTGATTGGGTGTCTAAAAACTTAGGTTTTTAAGAGGTTTAGCATCTTTTTAAAAAAAAAAGAGGCAGTAAAGAAAGATTGTGGGATAATTTTTTTAGGGTAGTTGTTTACTTTTTCATTTGAAATGTTTAATAGTCATTTTATTTAAAAAAACTTAGATTGTTTAGGATGTGAATATGCTTTTCTTCTTGGAAAAAGAAGTCTAAAGACAAATTGAAGAGACCGCAAACAGGGGTGAATCCTGATCAAAGATTTTATTTAATTGTTTGTCAAGTATCTAATAGGCAATTCCTCCCCCCAAGCCACCCACCCTCACATGCCAATCTTTCTGCAATATAGCTTACTAATACAAGATAGGCAGAGTTATTTTTTGCTATTTTTGTGTGTAAGCTACATGGGAAGATGGGATGGGTAAAACTAAGGGGCCAAGAATTATTAGTGTTAGAATGAGTCATGACCACTCCATATTTCAAGTGATACAAGGTTCTGTGTTCTTTTTGTGGAAAACTAGAGCGCTTAGACTATTCTATTCTCCATGAGGTTGTAGACTTCCACAATGACTGAATGAAGTCTTTACTTCTTCCATTTTCTGCCTAATGGTGGAAAAGTAAAGAACTATCCATGGTAAAGTCATTGAAGTTGGTTTGATTGCATTTCCTATTAGTCTAGATACATCATCTTCATGATACTGTTTTTAGTGCCATATTGTGATATACACTACTCAAGCCATTTCCAGGAAAGTGGCATAGGAAATGTTGAGTGCAGAGAAATTTGGGTTTAAAAATTCTCAAAGTCTTCTGGAATTGATTTACAATAGCCATTCTGTATTAGAGAGCGTATTTGCTAAGAAGATGGTATGTTTCAATGATTTTCTACGGTGATTTAGTGTTGAGTCAGCGTCAAGTTGAACCACGTGTTCAAGGACAAATTTAGCAGCCCATGTGTTTGAGTTAAGGTCCAATCCAATTGCAGGGCTCCTTAAACACATAACTTTGTTTGCTTATCGCAGTCGCTATTCCTTACGAGGGCTTCCAAAACCATTCCACATGTTGTCTCTATGTGTGTAAGAATTTTCCTAGTTGTTGTAGCTTTCATGAATATTATGACTACGCATGCATGCACTATGTTGGAGTGCAGAAAATAATTCACCCAACCCATATAGATGATTGCATGGAAGTCTCCATGAGTCATGTACATCACGATCCTGAAACCTCCCTCCGGTCACAAAAAAAGGGGAAAATAAAATTAGAGTACGGGTGGGTTAAATGGCTTGCTTAAGCAACATTTGTTGTCTACGTATGTGTTACATAGATTTGGATAAGTATCGGGTATCAGTGGGTGTTTAAATGTCGGATTCATCGAGTATGCGCTCAAGTGTTGAATTCATTTAGTTTTTATGTCAAGGATACTGATGTTTGGATAAACTGCCAAGATCTTATGATTATATCTATGATTTTAGTCCAAAAATATCCAGACGGACAAACACCGAAATAGACTACAGATTAAATTTTTTTCATATCGAATAATCAAAAATAAAACTTGATAATACTTCCAAAGTTAGTTTTAAAATTATACATTTTGAAATCTGGTTGAATGATTTCGATTGCTGCAATAATTTTCAGTCAATGATCTGTCGCGATTTTTGACTTCTAGGGTGGGTTTAAGCCTTCTGCTGTATTTCCGAGTGCTAAACACGAACAAAGTGTGAGTTTTGTTCTATCGTATTCTTCAAACTCTATTTAATTACGCTTAGGATTTTCAGAGAACGTGCAAACCCTAGCCACCTAATCACTGACTGAATAATATAAATTATTACGTCAGATTTTATAATAACGCATAAATAGGCTACAGTAGGGACTTACAGAGTAAATATGACTTGAGTTTCCAATGTAATTATGAAAATCAACCTTAACCTAAAAGTAATTTCATAAAACTATTAATTAAATTCATTCAACTAAAGAATTGTAATTACACTCCCAGTTATATTCTCAAAATCGAATATTCGAGCAACTATTATTAAATACTTATTTATTCTCTCTACGTTAAGATTCCCGATAGCCGCTGATTAAATTAAATTACTGACAATTATATTTAATCGGCTTCTTAAATAAATTTTTTAAAATTTTCTGCTTAACTCATTTGACTGCTGGATAATTAAATCCACCTGCAATGTTTCGCTCGATCAAAACTTATAAGCTTTCTTAAATAGGCATCATCAATCCCGATCTTTCGAGATGTAGATTCCGTTAATAATTAATATTTATTATATAATTAATATCGTTATCCAACTCACCGGGATTATAAATGCATAAAAGATCGTACTCTTTAATGAATTAAAATAACGAATATTAAATATACGCGGATAATTAATTATTTTAAGATTAAAAGTGTAAGTATTCATAATAACTATGTGGTGTGAATTAACTTATATAGTTAGTATAAAATTAATTACCCTAACGTGGTCTTGTTCAGTACACATAAAGTGTACTAGTGTGGCTTTGAGATTTAGGGGTTAAAAATGAGAGAATTTAAAAATATTTTGACAAAATATTTTAAACACCTTGAAAACCAAATTTAAAAAATTCCTTTTGTTGAAAATAGAGTCGCCACTTAGTTTTTGAGAAAAACTAAAAAAAACAAAATTGACTACTGATCTTGAAAACGTTAAC